>PVKB01004387.1:0-83278 GCA_004027205.1 Ctenodactylus gundi | reverse complement strand
TAAAAGGACTTAAAACCAGAATACATGAAGAATTCTCAAGACTGAACAACAAAAAACAAATAATCAATTAAAATTTGAAAAATAGGGCTGATGGCATCATCTCATGGCAGAGCACTTCTTTTTAGCATATGTGAGGCTCTGTGTTCAGTCCCCAACATTACTAAAAAACCCAAAAATTTTAAATTTAAAAAATAAAAATAAGGAAATGATTTGATCAGACATTTTAACCAAAATATATATAGACAGCAAATAAGTACATGAAATGACATCAACATCATTAGTCATCAGGGAAATTCAAATTAAAACCACAATGAGATAGTATTACCCTTTACTGGAATGGCTAAAATTAGATTACCCAAACCAACTATTGTTGGAGGATGTGTAAGAACTGGCAATCTCACACATTGCTGGCAGAATACAAAATGATAACAGGCAGTTTAGAAATCTGTTTGGCAAGTTCTTTAAAAAGTTAAGCAACGTGCATGGACTTGGGTTTGATTTCCAGCATTGAGGAAGAAGAAGGAGGAAATAAAGGCATGCATTCAAATTGTTAGAAAGATATGGAAGGGATAAAAATGATCAATTTTTTTTCTACAGCCTTATAATAAACAACTATGTCTGGTAGAAAAAGAAAAGTTAGTTAGACATTTGCCATATGATTCAACGTTCAACATCTAGGAATTGACCTAAGAGAAATGAAAGTGTATTTCCACACAAGGACTTATAAAGAATGTTTATAGCCACTTGGAGGGGGGAGCATTGTTTGTTTATTTGAGACAGTGTCTCACTCTGTAGGCCAGGCTGGTCCTGAACTTACTCTGTACACCAGGCTAGCCTTGGGCTCAGGGCAATCCTCCTGCTTCTGCCTCCCTAGTGCTGGGATTACGGGCATGAGTCATCACACCCAGCTTTATGTGGTGCTGGGGAATCGAACTCAGGGCCTTGCACACTCTCGGCAAGCACTTTAAACATTGTGCCATTCCTCTAGCCCCATTTTGTTTTTAATAACCCCAAATGGAAACAATCCAAAGGTCTGTCCTTAGATGAATGGACAAGTAAATTGGATTCATTCATGCAAAGAATTCTATAAAATAAATATAAATCAACTACTGACACAATAGTTTGGATGCATCTCAAAATAATATATATTGAGTGAAAGAAGCCACACAAAAAATACCACATGCCACATAATTCCATTTATTGAAACCTAGAAAGTGCAAATTAATGTATAGTGAGAGAAAGCAGATAAGCGATTGCCCATAGATGGGGACAGGGTGGCAAAGGTAGAAAGGAGAGATTTCAAAGTAGTACAAGAAAATTTTGGATGGCAATGAATATATTCATTATTTTAACTGTGAGATATATATGGACACACATGTCAAAACTTCCCACACTGTATACTTAAAATGTGTGCAGTTTATTATGTGTCCATTAGATCTCAAGAAAACTTAATTTTTTAAAAAACCCTTTGCTTAAATAAGTTTAGGTTAACACATCTAACAGATATTCTCTCTGTCTCTGTCTCTCTCTCTCTCTCTCTCTCTCTCTCTCTCTCTCTGGTACAGGAGATTGACCCCAAGGCCTTTCACTTGCTAGGTAAGCACTCTGAGTTACATTCCTAGCTCTGTGTGTGTGTGTGTGTGTGTGTGTGTGTGTGTGTGTGTGTGTGTGTGTTTGTGTGTGTGCGCCTGTCTGTCTGTCTGTCTGTCTGTCTGTGTGTTTGTGTTTCAGACAGGATCTCACTAGGTTGCCTAGACTGGACTCAAGCTTCTTATCTCCCTGCCTCTGCCTCCTGAGCACATAACTGGGATTACAGATGTGCACCATCACATCAATAATATTTTCCTTTTTTTTTTTTTTCAAAATCTCAGCCTACACTCAAGGACTTCCTACCATAGTGCGTGAGTTATAGATTGAGCTTTTATGGGGCTGGAGGAATGGCACAGCAGTTAAAGTGCTTGCCTTGCAAGCACAAGGCCCTGAGTTCAATTTCCCTGCACCATAGAAAGTCAGGCATGGTGGTGCATGCCTGTAATCCCAGCATTCAGGAGGCCAAAGCAGAATTGTGGTGAGTTCAAGGCCAGCCTGGGCTACATAGTGAGCTCTGGACCAGCATGGGCTACAGAGCAAGACCCTGTCTCAAAAAAATAAGCTTTTATAATATATTATTAAACTTTGTGCCCCCTCCCCCACACACACAGCCACACTCTCCAACCCACAATTCTCTCCAGGGAAAAAGAAAGGATGGGTTATTTTCTAGAGTGGTAATAATAAATTCTTGTGTGGTAGTTTCAGGGTTGATTAAATCAGCAATCAGATGACACTATCAAAGGCACGGGGGCTTTCATTCTTTTTTTTCCCTCTGTTGACAACACATCTTGCTTCCTGGTTGCTAGATAACTGTAGCAGTGCCAGCATTGCGTGCAGACACTACAGCATCCTCTTAAAAAGAAGAGAGTTGCCTCCTATACATCTTTTTTTAATTGATAAAGATCTTTTCTAAAAGTTCCCCAGGGCTTTCTTTCAGTTCCCAGGACTGAGTCTTATGTTTAGGCCTAAACCAATCACTAGCAAAAAGAATGAGTCTATCAATGATCTCCATTGACTATTCCATAATCTTAACACCAGGCTGTAGTAGGGCCTTTATCTCTAAGCAAATGAGCACAACAAGACCCAGCCATAATGAAGAAGGGGAGAATTGAATTTAAGCAGACAGCCAACATCAGCTGTTTTACCCATCTATCTTCCTGTTCCTCATGCATGGTTTGTTTGTTTCAAAGTTGCTCCACAGTATGCTACAGAGCTGCAGATACATGGGCAGCTTAATAGGTAGCTGACCTCATGTCTCCCCTCAAGTTTATTATCCAACTCTCTCACCCTCTGATAGTTTACATACTATTTTCCTCAGTTTTAAAAAAGAATGTAGGTCTTAAGGAATTTGTCTTCGCCTTCTATTCTGGGTGTGTGGGTAGAGCTGGAGTGTTCCCTGTCTAGCCTGGAGTATGTGGGGATAGTTTTCCTAACTAATTATTTTATGAGAAAGTTATTTTGGTAGATCACTTTATTTGTTTTTGTTTGTTTGTTTGTTTGTTTTCGAGGCAGGGTCTCACTCTGCAGTTCAAGCTGGTCCTGAACTCACTGTGTGGCCCAGGCTGGCCTTGGACTCATGACAATCTTCCTGTCTCCACTTCCCAAGTGCTGGGATTACAGGCGTGCCCACCACACTCAGTTTATGTAGTGCTGGGAAATTAAACCCAGGGCCCCGTGCTTGCTAAGCAAGTGCTTTAACCACTGTACCTCCAGCCCCAGATCACTTTATTTGAATTACATTTTACCACTACACTTTTTACATAGTACAGGAGTTCAAGTTTTCTTACCACATGCTAAGAAGGAGCTATTAGTGATGGCTCACAGGGAAGCCCCAAGTTTTACAGCAATGGCCAGTTCCCTTATCCTGTTATTATTGTTCTTTTTCCTGATCTTGTTTATGATGAGCAACAGTACCCTCTAGCTTGTAGGACTTGAGGAAGTAGATTATTGAATGAAGTTCCTTAGTCTTGCCTCCCCTTTGTTCATTCCAAATCAGGAGTCAGTGAGTTACTAAATGTAATGTTCGAAAACCAAAAAAAAAAAAAAAAAAAAAAAAAAAAAAAAAAAAAAAAAAAAAAAAAAAAAAAAAAAAAAAAAAAACAGTGGCAAAACCTACAGCATTAATTCATGCAGTAGCATTTCAGATGTATACCAATAATGCCTCTTACTGTTTCTGTTGTAATTTCTAGACAGGCCTGAGCATCCCAAATATGTTTGACTAAAGTTAAACCCCTCTGGTTGTGGGTGTCCCCAGGGATGGCAAGTTTTAAGCTTTTATACCCTAGCTGACAGAAGTACTTGTCAGCAACTATAAATATAAGGAGGGGCTAAGGCTGTAGCTCAGTAGTAGAGCACTCACCTAGCATGCATGAGCCCTGTGTTTGACTTCCAGCACTACAAAAAAATTTGTAAATCTAGAAGAGAATTTAGAGACAAGCTCCACAGAACTGTTAGGGCTATATTTCTTATCCTTGGAACCGATTGGCTGCAAACAGCAAACACACGGTGGTGGCTCACTTTGTTGCCAGTTAAGCTCGGGGGCAGCTCCTTAGAGAATCAAAAGCAAAGACTTGCTTGGAAAAACATGAAGCACTGGAGGGTGGCATAGCGTTTAAAGTGCTCGGCTTGCAAGCAGAGGGCCCTGAGTTCGATTTTCCAACACCACATAAAGCTGGGAGTGGTGGTTCTTGCCTGTAATCCCAGAACTCAGGAGGCTGAGGCAGGAGAACTGCTGTGAGTCCAAGGCAAGTTTGGGCTATATGGTGAGTTCAGGACCAGCCTGGGCTATAGTGTGAGACCTTGTTTGAAAAAAAAATAATAATAAAGCACTCTAAAATTCTTTCTCCCCATCCACCACTACTACCCACCTGCTTGCATATCATCCAAATCATCATGCCAGGCTCTCTAGACAAGGAAATTTTATTTAGAGGACAACACCAATTGCTTTCTGTCTTGTATAGGGCTCCGAAGTTCCCAGTAAGGCCTTCCCGCTCTTTAGGCATTATTAGTTTTCTACAGTCTTGCAGCAAGTATTCAGGCCTTGGAGGAAACAGAACTCTTTTTTTTTTTTTTTTTTTTTTTTTTTGTGGTGTTGGAGATTGAGCCCAGGGCCTCCACACTGAGCTATATCCGGAGCTCACCAAGTTGCAAAGTTGCCTAGGCTAGGCTTAAGCTTGTGATCCTTTTGCTCAACTGCCCGAAGTACTAGGATAAGATGCCTAAACCTCTAGGCCAGTTTCTTGTCTCTTCCTTTGATCACTTTCCTGAGCTCAGGCTTAGTAGAGTCTGTCTTCTTCTACTCTTCTCCTAAATGAGGAAGGAATGAAAAACTCTGTGCCACATGAAGCCAAGTAGCCCCTAACTGTCAGCCTGTGTGAGGTTATTTGCTATTCATTTTAGATGTGTAATTAAACCCACTTCCTCTCGTTGAGGACTTCCCCATTTTGTGATTCTTGGAAGGTGACAAGGCCTATCTCCCTGAACAGACAAGAGTGTCACATTCACTCTCCCTCAAAGTTGGGACACTGGGCCTTAAGCTACTCCAGTCACGCTCAATGATGGCTTAGAAAGGGTATCGCTTTCTAGCAGCACTAACAGCAAGACAGAGTTCCCTGCAGGGTGACAGCAGTGAAAACAGACTTGACTGCTTTAAGGTACTGCAGCCAGTGCCTCACCAGACCAGTTCTGCAGCGTGGTTTGAGTGTTGCTCCTGGCTGCAAACCCGATTCTCCAGCCCGCCTACTAATTCTGGAATTTGCCCAGTGCCCTTTAGATTAATTCTTTTTCTGCCTAAATCATCCACAGTCCAGTCTGTTGCTTGAAGTCAAGAATCTAGACTGATGCACAGCTATAAGAATTTGTTTGACTTCTGAGAAGTCCCAGAGGGCTGTGTCTCCAGAGAGAAGGAGTTTCAATGACAACGAAGGGGGTTATTTGTAAATGTCCATTCTGTTACAAACAACACAGTAACAGTATCTAATGTACTACCAATGAACATGCATGCTCTGAGTAATGCTGGAAAGCCCCTTTCAAAGAGGTTTTGCCTTCTGGAAAGACCATAATATTTCTTGAAATAAGTAGATTCGCGATATTCTTTATATAGTAGACCAGATATTTGTAAACACATTATTTTGAAATTGTGCTCTGGTAAGAGCTGAATATTCAAATGCAATGGATTTAATTGATTATGAGTATTTCTTTTGAGATGATGCAATAACTGTGTAATCTTAAGACTGCCACTCTAGTGAGCACTGACAGGAAGGCTTTCAACGTTGATCTTGGTACAGATGAAATCTGGCTAGAGCCTTTTTGAAGGCCTTGTCTCCAAATACAAATCCAAAATGATTTCCTCTTCAACTTTTCTCTTTGCTAAACTTCAGTTAAAAATGTATTGCTTTATTGAGTTGGTAATGCTCAGGGGCACCTCTGCTCCGAGGGTGCAGAGCCCCACTCTGGGGGAGGGAAGCCAGGGCAGACGAAGAGCTTTGCTGAGTGGACCGCGGGAAACAAGACATCTCAAAGGAGAATCATTGCCCCGTTCCTCCGGCATGTGCCAGAGGCTTCCAGTTCACCGCTGCCCTGCATGCCTGAGGCAGCCAGGACCAGAAAGTCCATCACCTGTCCATCCTGTGAGCCAGAGGTTGCCAGAGGCTTCCAGGGAATCCTATCACCCTGTCAATCCTGAGCCCCAGAGGCCTCCAGAGGCATCTAGGACTGGGAATTCCATCGCCCTGTCTGTCCCTTGGGCCAGACGATTCCAGAGGCATCTAGGACTGGGCCATTACCAAACCCTTCTTTCCTGTGCACCATAGACAGCCAGAGATAGCAGAACCATGGGGAAACGTGGTAACAAATCTCCTACAAAAAGACCTGACAGCCCAGAAAATGATACCAGGGATACTGAAGTTGCAGAATCCAAAGATGAAAATGGCAAAAAGGATGGTAACTTCTGGGCCCAGATATTCACTGAATTAAAACAGGAATTAAAGCAGGAAATAAAACAGACAGTGCAAGAGCTACACCAACACATAGCTAAGCTAAAAGCAAGCCTTGAAAAGCAGAGGAGAACATAGAAGAAATGTACCAGAAGATAATGAAGACAATACAAGAAATTAGAGAAGAACACAACAGAGATATAGAAAAATTGAACTCAAATATTCAGGAAGTGAAAAACACACAGGAAATAATAAGCAACCACATTAAACATCTTCAGAATAGAATGTCAGACCTAGAAAATAAAGTGACTGAGCTGCAACATACCGGCCATGAAGAACACAAAGTAAATAAAGAAAGTGAATCATTACAATGGCTGATAGATGATTCAAGGAGAAACAACCTCAGAATTATGGGAGTCCAGGAGAAGACTGAGGATAAAACAAAAGGCTTAAAGGACATGTTTAATGAAATAATGGAAGAAAATTTTCCAAATCTAAGAAAAGAAATGAACATGGAACTATTGTAGGCATATAGAACACTAAACAACTTTGATCAGAAGAGATCCTCATCATGATACATCATAATCAAAATTCTAGAAACTCAACACAAAGAGAAAATACTAAAAGCAGTAAGAGAAAAACAGAAGGTGACCTACAAAGATAAGCCCACCAGGATAACTTCAGACTTCTCAATCCAAACTCTAAAAGCCAGGAGATCATGGAGCAATGTCATCCAAGCATGAAAAGAACATAAATGCCAACCAAGACTGATATATCCAGCAAAATTATCTTTTAATTTAAAGGGAGAACTTAAAACTTTCCATGACATAGAAAGCTTAAAGGAATTTGCAGCCACTAAGCCACCACTGCAGAGAATACATAAAGGAAACTTAGAAAGTGAAAGGGAGGCCAGCGACACCAATGACCCCAGAGGAAAAGTGACAACAGCTAGAGTAGAATGAGCTGAGAAAAAAGTATGTTAGGAGCTGGAGGAATGGCACAGCAGTTAAAGTGCTTGCCTTGCAAGCACAAGGCCCTGGGTTCAATTCCCCAGCACCACATAAAGTAAGGCATGGTGCTGCACACCTATAATCCTAGCACTCGGGAGGCTGAGGCAGGAGGATTGCCTTGAGTCCAAGTCTAGCCTGGGCTACACAGTGATTTCAGGAACAGCCTGGGCTACAGAACAAGACCCTGCCTCAAAAAAAGTATGTCAGTAATCAGTGAAAAATGTGTAAATAAATTATGACAGTTAAAAATTCTGAAATAACTAAATTTGCCTTCAGATTTGTTACTTTAAGTATATTTACGTGGTATAGATTTAAGTTCATTTAATGTAGCAATGTGATATAGTTTTAACTTTGTTTTATTGTAGCAATTCACTTATTAGGTCACTAAGGAAAATTCATCCTAAGAAAACTGATTGATGTAAAGATTACCCTGTGAATGTACAAATATGTACCTTTCAGTATTCAGCTAAGGCATTTGAAATTTAACTGTTTTTTTTCTTCTTTCCCAAATTTACTAGTCTTTTGAACTACATGCTTGTAGTTATTTTCTAGTGTGAACTGGTGGGTAAGGCCAGGTTTAAGAATAGCAACAAAGATATAGCAAAATATAGAAAAAAAAAACTTTTGGTAAATATCCCAATAAAGGGATTGGTGGGATTCAGAGAAGAGGCATCAAGATTTAACTACTGCGACCCATTTGAGGAATAGGAAGCTGAGTGAGAGTGATGACTTAAGTGAAATGATTTAGATGTGGAATATTAATATGTTAAGTACTGTATAGTCTTTCTGACTTGAAAAGCCCAGAACACATTCTATAGAACCACATGAAGTGATAGCCAAAAATGAGGGAAGGGACAGGGAAGGGGTAGGAGGGTCAAAAATGGGAAGGGATTGTAAAGTAGATATGATACATATGTGCACGAAATACCCAAATTCATTGTAAATACTATGCATTACATATGTATATTAATAAAAATAGTGGGGAAAAAGTATTTGAAAAAAATGTATTGCTTTAAAATGAGGGGAGAGTGAAAGTTCCTTTGGCAACTGTAACCTGGGCTACTGCCCATTGGAACTTTTAGTGTTTTTACAGGATGCTCATGACAGAACTAATTAAATAGTAATATTCTCATATATCTTACTTTCCAAGAGTTCAAAAAGTTAACTGAACACACACTGTTTACACAGCTCCAATATGTACAAAAATTAGGAGAAACTAAAACAAGAAAGAAAAAAACCCAGCCAAAACCAATAAGTGGAACATTCTACAAAACAATTAGCCTGGCTTCTTCGGCAAATCAGTGTCATCAAAAATGGTGCCTGGAGGGCTAGATAAGTGGCTAAGTGGTTAAAGTGCTTGCCTAGCAAGTGCTAAGTCATGTGCTAGGTACCTGAGTTTGATTGCCCAGCACCACATAAGCTGGGCATAGTGGTGCATGCCTGCTATCCCAGCACTGGGGAGGCTGAGCCAGGAGGACTGTCATGAGTCCAAGACCAGCCTGAGCTCCATAATGAGTTTAGGACCAGCCTGAGCTAGAGTGAGACCTTGTCTCAAAAAAAAAAAAAAAAAAAAAAAAGGTGCCTGGAGAGACAGCCAGATATCCACAGGCAGATCATCGTCTGCACCTGGGAGCACCCAGAACTGGGCCTTTGCACACCCCATCCCTCCTGCATTCCAAAGATGGCCAGGTGGGTGCCACCAGAGCCCTGCCTGCACTTTGGAGCTCACTGGACTGGGCCTTCATATGCCCTGCCACTCCTGTGCCCAGAGACAGCCAGGAAACACTTAAAACAGAAAGAGTCTAATTTATGCATCTCAAGAAAAGAAACACAGCCCATCCACAATACCGGAGCCTCAAATCACTGTAACAGAACCATGAGGAAACATGGTAATAAATCTCCTGCAGAAAGACCTGACACCCCAGAAAACAATGCCAGGGATCTTGAAATATCAGTACCCAAAGATGAAAAAGGCAAAACACCCCCTATATTTTCTGGTCTAAGAAATACTTAGAATTGAAACAGGAAACGAAACAGGAAATGCAAGAGCTATGTGGGAACATAGGTATGCTATCACCAAACATTGACAAAAAAATGAGAGGAAAACAAGGAAGATATAAACCAGAACATAATGAAAGCAATATAAGAAATTAGAGAAGAATACAGTAGAGATATAAAAATATTAAAAGTAGACCTTCGGGATGTGAAAAACACACAGAAAAAAATAAGTAACCAGTTTGAACATTTTGAGAACAGATTATCAGTCCTACAAGACAAAATGCTTGAGCTGGAATGTACAGAGTGTAAAGAACGCAAAACAGAAAAGGAAGAAAGAGAATGGTTACAACACCTGATAGATGACTCAGAGAAACAACCTCAGATCTATGGGAGTGGAGGGGAAAACTGAGGACAAAACAAAAGGCTTAAAGGCCATATTAAATGAAATTATGAAAGAAAAATTCTCAAATCTAAGGAAAGAAATGAACATAGAACTACAGCAGGCATATAGAACACCAAACAACATTGATCAGATTTCAAAACAAAATAGATTAGGAGAGACAAAGCTTGTCACTATATACTGGTTAAGGGAACAATAAAACAGGAAGAACTCACAATTACCAATATATATGCTCCCAACTCTGGAGTACCCAATTATGTAAACCAAAAACTATTAGGTCTGAAAGGACATACAGGCCCCAATACGATTATAGTAGGGGACTTTAGTACTCCATTATCACACACAGATAGATCAACCAGACAGAAAATCCACAAAGATATATGACAGTTAAATGACATTATAGAAATCTTGGACCTAACATGTTTACAGGGTTTTCTACCCAACATCAACAGAATACACGTTCTTCTCAGCAGCGCGTGGAACATTTTATAAAATAGAACATATTCTAGGTCATAAGTCATGTTTAAATAAATACAAAGGAATAGAAATAATTTCTTGTATACTTTCAGGTCATAGTGGAATAAAACTGAAACTTAACAGCAGAAGAAACAGAAGAAGATACACAAATATGTGGAGACTAAACAACTTACCACTGACCAAACGATGGATCACAGTAGAAATCAGAGAAAAAGTAAAAATCTTCAGAGTTCAATGATGAAGGAAGTACATCATATATGGGACACAATAAAAGCAGTACTTAGAGAAATTCATCAAGAGAATGAACAGTCACAAATAAACACATTAATGATACAATTTAAGGCCCTAAAAAATAGAACAGTCTAAGCCAAAAAGCAGCAGAAGAAAAGAAATTATAAAGATCAGATCTGAAATTAATGACACTGAAATTGAAAAGACAATAAAAAAGATTAATGAGTCAAAGAACTGGTTCTTTGAAAGAATAAACAAGATTGACAAACCTGTAGCTAAACTCACCAAAAGAAGGAAAGAAAAAGCACAGATTAATGCACTTAGAAATGAAAAGGGTGGCTTTTGAACCACATGCTTATAATTACTTTCTAATGTGAACTGGTGGGTAAGGCCAGGTTTAACAATAACAACAAAGATGTAGGGAAATATGGAAAAAAAAACTTCTGGTGAATATCCCAGTGAAGGGATTGGCTGGATTCAGAGAGGAGATATCAAGATTTGACTACTGCGAACCCATTAGAGGAACAGGAAGCTGGGGTAGAGTGGTGACTTGAGTGAAATGACTTAGGCGTGGAAGATTAATACATTAAACACTGTATGGTTTCTCTGACTTGGAAAACCCGGAACACAGACATTCTTTGGAACCATATGAAGTGATAGCCGGAGCTGGGGAAAGGGACAGAGAGGGGGTGGGAGGGTAAAAGATGGGAAGGAATTGTAAAGTTGAAGTGATACATAGATGTACAAAACACCCAAATTCATTGTAATACTATGTATTACATTTGTATATTAATAAAAATAGTGGGAAAAAAAGAAATGAAAAGGGTGAAATTACAACAGACTGCAGAAATCAAGAATAGTATGAGAAATTATTTTGAACACCTATATTCTAACCAGTTAGAGAATTTGGGAAGAAATAAATTCCTGACACATACAATATACCAAAATTGAAGGAAGAAGACATAAAAATCTTGAATAACCCCGTTATGCACACAGAAATTGAAGCAGTAATAAAAGCTCTACCTACAAATAAAAGCCCAGCACCAGATGGATACACAGAAGAATTTTTTCAGTATTTCAGGGAACAACTAACTCCAATTCTTCTCAAACAGTTCCATGAAGCTGAAAGAGAAGGGATACTACCAAACTCATTTCTAGAGGCTAGCATCACCCTAGTCCCAAAACCAGACAAAGACTTAACCAGGAAGGAAAATTATAGACCAATCTCCTTAACAAATAAAGATGCAAAAATTCCTAATAAGATTATGGCAAATAGAATCTAACAAGTAATGAGAAAGATCATACACCATGATCAAGTGGTCTTCCTTTCTGGGATGCAAGGCCGATTCAACGTATGTAAATCAATCAATGTAATACACCACATGAACAAAAGCAAAATCAAAAACCACATAATCATTGCAGTTGATACAGAACAAAGCCTTTGATAAAATTCAACACCCTTTCATGATTAAAAATAAATTCTGAGAAAAATACATATAGAAGGGCCATGTCTCAAACTCATAGAAGCCATATATGACAAACCTACTGCAAATATCATAGTAAATGGAGAAAAATTGAAAGTGTTTCCTCTCAAATCAGGAACACGACAAGGCTGTCCATTCTCACCACTCTTATTCAGTGTAATCCTTTAAACACTTGCCATAGCAATCAGGAAAGAAAGTGAAATAAAGGGAATTTGTATCAAAAAGGAGGAGGTCAAACTATCCTTATTTGCAGATGATATTATTATCTACAGAGAAAACCCCAAAAACTCTACTATGAAACTCTTGGAAAAAATAAACAAATTCAGCCAAATTGCAGGCTACAAAATCAAAACTAAAAAAAATTAGTAACTTTTCTCTGCACCAAAAAACAAACTCACTGCGAAAGAGCTCAGAAGAATAATCCCATTCTCAATAGCCCAGCAAAAAATTAAATACCTAGGAGTATGCATAACCAAGGAAGTGAAGGACATATATAAAGAAAAATACATTTCACTGAAGAAAGAAGTTGCAGATGATATCAGAAAATGGAAAGACATCCTCTGTTCTTGGATAGGCAGAATCAATATAATAAAAACGAGTATACTGTCAAAACTGATATACAGATTCAATGAAATTCCTATCAAAATACCAACAATTTTTTTCAGAGAACTTGAAAAAATAATCCCTAAATTCATATGGAACCAAAGAAGACCTAGAACAGCCATAGCAATCTTAAGTAACAAGACTAAGGCAGGAAGCATTACAATTCCAGACATCAAGTTATACTACAAAGCAATAGATTTAAAAACTGTATGGTACTGGTACAAAAACAGACAGGTAGACCAGTGGAACAGAATTGAGGAGGCAGAAACAAACTCAAATACCCTGAACTACCTACTCTTCAATAAAGGATCCAAAGCCATACAGTGGGAAAAGGATAACCACTTTAACAAATGGTACTGGGAAAACTGGACATCCACATGCAGAAGAATGAATATAGACACACATCTGTCACCATGCACCAAAATCAAATCAAAGTGGATCAAAGACCTAGATTTTAAAACTGAAACACTGAACCTTCTGGAAGACAAATTAGGCAAATATCTAAAAGACATAGGTGTAGGCAGACTTTTTAAATAAGACACCAAAAGCAAAAGAAATAGCCCCCAGCATTAGCAAATGAGATTATGTCAAGTTAAAAAGTTTCTGCACGCCAAAGGAAATTCTTAACAGGGTAAAAAGAGAAATGACAGACCGAGAAAACATATTGGCCACGAATACTTCAGATAGGAGGCTCATAATAAGAATATACAGGGAACTGAAGAAAAGTAAGCCCCTCTTTATCAAAGACCTTATTGAAAAATGGGCAAAAGAAATGAATAGACAGTTCTCAGATGAAAAAATTCAAATGGCCAATAAATACATGAAAAGATGTTCAACATCCCTAGCCATAAGAGAAATGCAAATCAAAACATCATTAAGATACCATCTAACTTCAGAGAGAATAGCCTATATCAAGAACACAAACAGCAATCAGTGCTGGTGAGGCTGTGGGGAAAAAGGAACCCTCCTGCCCTGCTGGTGGGAATGTAAACTGGTACAACCACTATGGAAAGCAGTATGGAAGTCTCTCAAAAGATTGGTAATAAATATCCCCTTTGATCCAGTGATACCTCTTCTGGGAATGTTCGCAAAAGAGGCCAAAATGACACATAACAGAGATACGTGCACACCCATGTTCATAGCAGCACAACTAACAATAAGATGTGGAAGACACCAAAATCCCCATCAACAGACCATGGACAAATAAATTGTGGTATTTATACTCGATGGATTAGTACTCATCTATAAAGACAGATAGGGTGGAGGCTTTTGTAGGTAAATGGAGGCAACTTGAGACCACCATACTTAGTGAAGTGAGTCAGAAGCAGAAAGTGAAATATTGAATGGTCTCTCTGATATGAGAAACCCAGATCACAATTATTTCATAGAACTTAATGTGGGGAATAATGGTAACTGGAGGGGAGGGGGAAGGAGTGGGAGGGTCAAAAAGAATGACGGGAAGGTTTTGTAAGTTTGCCAGGATATGTTTGTGCACAAAATACTCAAGATCAATGTAAACTTTACGTATTGCATTTATACAAATTGATAAAATGGGGGAAAGAAATAAATGGCATCTGTGCTAGATTAAAAAATCAAAGACTCAAAGGGCAGAGGAACCAGATCTAATTCATAGTGTGGTTTGGGTACTGATGTGAATGAAGTTGTGAAGGACGTTTTTGGTTATTTGGGTAATATGAATAGACATTGGTAGGGCTGCGAGTGTAACTCAGCAGTTAAAGCATTTGCCTGGCAAGTGCAAGACCCTGGGTTCGACTACCCAGCATCACATAAGCCAGGTGTCAACTACCCAGCATTATATAAGCCAGGTGTTGTGGCGCATGCCTGTAACTCTAGCACTTGAGAGGCTGAGACAGGAGGATTGCCATGGGTTCAAGGCCAGTCTGAGCGACATAGTGAGTTCAGGACCAGCCTGGACTACAGAGCAAGACTCTGTCTCAAAAAAGAAATAAATTGGTTTTGAGACAAGTAGAAATTTACTGAAATAGCAAAATGAAGGTTGATAACTAAAAGTAAGAACAGGCTGAAGAACAGTACTTGTGGCATGTTTCCACTTGGTAATAAAGGTATGCCAACGCACAAACATACATATCTTAACTTATATACTAAGTTCTTATAGTGGTGATCTGCAGGTGGTAGAAATTTTACTTATTCAATTATTTATTGTTTTTCTGCTTGCCCATATTAACTTTCTATAATGCATATGTACTAATCGTGTGTTAATGGAAGGATAGTTAAATAATACTTCTTGTGATGGGGTCTCCATCTGTAGCCAGGCTGGTCCTGAACTCACTGGTATAGCCAAGGCTGGCCTCAACACCACACCCAGCTTTATGTGGTGCTGGGAATTCTAACTCAGGGCTTTGTGCTTGCTACGCAAGCAGTTTAACTGTTGCACCATTCGTCCAGCCCCTATTTAAATAATTCTTAAAACTCACAAGTAAGTCTTAGCCTTTGAAGCAATCATTCCAAACAAAATTATATTATGAGAAATTACTATATAGTACAGACCCACAATGCTGTGAGAAAGCAAAACTTACAGTGCAGTGATCTGGAGGAAAGAATCAAACATGAAGGAAAAAGAAAATTGCCTTTCCTTCTTTCTTGTTTGTTTTTCTCTCTTTCTTTCTTTCTTTCTTTCTTTCTTTCTTTTTTTTTTTGCCGGTATTAGAGATTGAACCCAGGGGCATAGTACAATTGAGCTGCATCCTCAGCACTTTAATTTTTTAGAAATTTTGGGACAGGGTCTTGCTAAATTCCCCAGACTGGCCTCAAACTTATCATCCTCCTGCCTCAGCTTCCTGAGCAGCTGGATTACAGGCCTACAACACCATGCCCTACTCTCTGCTTTCCTTTTTGTCTTGGTCTGTCTTTTGTTGCTACAGCAAAATATCTGAAACAGGCAATTTGTGGGGGGAAAAAGTTTTATTTACTTCAGTTTTGGAGGCTGAAAGCCCAATTTGTTTGGCCTCTGATCAGTTGTGAGCACATGTAAGAAAGAGAGAACATATATGTATTAGTTTGGGTTCTCACAAAAGGCAGAATTTACAGAAATTATAACAGAAAGGATCTATTCAGAAGGCTTACAAATCAGAGGATAGAGGGTGTTCGATGGCTGCTCAGCCCTGAAGTAGGACACCAGTGAGGAGCAGGACAGCCGGTGAGAATCTGCTGCAGATCTTGGTTGTTCGAAGCCTGGAGCCCGAAGATCAGCGACTGAAGATCAGTGACAGGCAGACAGGCACAAGTCGAGACTGGAGTGAATCTGTGATGAAGATCTGCGGCGTGTAGCAAGTCAGTGTCCGTGGACAATTGCGAAGGTGAGAGCTTTCCCAGAGGATAAAGCTGTGACAATCTTTCTTCTTTCCTCCTTTTATACAGTTCAAGTCCCCAGTTGGGCCGCCCCCATTCGTGTGGGTTTTCTTCCCTCATTCACTGGCCCACAAATCACTCACATGCTAATCCAGGCTGCTTCTCAGTTCCCAATCTAGGTGTGGCTCCCAAACTCTAGTCCAGGTGTGGTTCCTGATTGCCTCAAATTGACATAATCTCTCCTATGGTCTCAATATGGCTAAGGCGGGAAGCCAAAGACATAATATAGGGGCCAGGATCTCTCTTTTGTAATAACTCACTTTCATGAGAACTCAGTCCTCAAGACCAATATTAATTTTTGGCAAGTACAGCACCCCCAAGGGACATAATTAACTTGTGCTAAGCCCCACCTCTTGAAGGTTTCACCACCTCCCAACATCACACCAAGGACCAAGCTTCCACCACATAACCCTTTGGGGCACATACTCAAGCCAAATCCAAACCAGAGCAAGTTTCAATAGATAAATTAGGTTGTCTAATTATCTAAGGGTCTTCAAGCTTGGAGTCTAAGCTTGAACTTTTCTGATTGAGTGACTGAGTGATCTAAAATAAATGTCCTTAGATTTCTTTATTATAATTATTGACTTTTTAATTGTAAAAAATAGTGGAATTCACTGTGATATTTCCACAATTCATAGGTTATGTATTATGCATGCCATGTCCATCTAGCCCCCTTCTATACTCTGGTCTACTTTCCTCTCCTTACGTCCTTGAGGCTTCATAATCAGCCCCTAATAATTTCTCATCTATTTTAGGTTGTGGTTTTTTTGTTTGTTTTGTTTTTGAGACAGGGTCTCCCTTTATAGCCCAGGCTGGTCCTGAACTCATGATGTAGCCCAGGCTGGCTTTGTACTTAAGGCAATCCTCCTGCCTCTGTGCCCCACTTGCTAGGATTATAGGTGTGCACACACCCAGTTTTATGTAGTACTGGGGAATCAACTCATGGCCTTCTGCTTACTCACCAAGCACTTTAGCCACTGTGCCAGTCCTCTGGCCCCAGTTGTGTTTGTTTGTTTGTTTACACATATGAAAGAAAACATGCAATACTTGTCTCTCTGTGTCTGGCTTATTTCTCTTAAACATGATGTCCTCCATTTTCCTGTTAATGACAGAATTTTTCTTTCTGCCTTTCTTCTTTCTTTCTTTCTTTTTCTTTTATTACAGTTCTGGGGATCGTACCAAGGGCCATTGCTCATCCTCAGCCCATTTTTTGAATTTGATCTTGAGACAGGATCTTGCTAAGTTGTTAAATTGCCCTGGCTAGACTTGAACATGTGATCTTCTTGCTGCAGCCTCCCAGATTGCTAGGATCATTTTTCTTTATAGCTGAATAGTATTCCATTGTGCTGTTGTGATTTAACTAAAAGACCAAAACAATGACAGCACCTCAGTTTGCTGTATAGGGAGAAGGTGGAAATTTATCCAAGGTTATCTTTTCTTGTCTCTGAGCATGGCACTAGGGCCACTCCTATCTTTTTGAAGAGTCATAGATTTCCTGGGGTGACATCCCTAATTTTCAGGCCATCCTCAAGGGTTCCTTGCTCATTGTCAACTCTTCTTAAAAACTTCTTAAATCTCCATTTTGAACCTTCAGACATTCTAGCATTGCCTGGAGGGTGGGTTTGGTTTGTGATACTGCATTCACATTCTCTTGTGAGCGGCCCCATACTTTTGAAATAGACATGGCTCCAGGCATGGTTCAGAATCTTTGCTGCAGTAGTTTGCCATTGCTGGCAATACAAGCTACCACAAACTTAGTGGCTTAAAGCACATGAGAATTATCTTACAGGTCTTCAGGTCAGAAGTATGGCACTGGTCTCACTGGGATTTAATCAGGTAGGCTTGTTCCTTTCTGGAGTTTCAAGGGGAGAATTGGATTCGCGTGTTATTTTTTGAGTCTGTTACTAGAATTCATTTCCTTGTGATTGTTGAGCCAAGGTCCCCATTTTTCTTCCTGGCTATAAACAGAGACTACCTATATTCCTTGGTCTGTGATCTCTCTGTCATCTTCAAAGCCAACAACCATAGGTTAAGTCTTCTTGTATAGCTTCTCCCTCCATTTTCCAGTTATAAAGATTAGTCTGGTTAAATTGGGCTTACACAGGATAATTTTACTCATCTCAAGGTCCTTAATCTTAGATATGTGTGCAGATATTCTTTGACTATGTAAGATAATACATCCATTAAGACATGACCATCTTTGGGGAAATCATTATTCTGCCTACTACCCTTGCATTCTCTGTATATCTTCTCTTGGTGTTGGATCAACATTTTTTCACATCTAGTCTTGTGCCTCAGTGATTGTTGCCAGTTCCTCTTGCTCGGGAATGTCTTAGTTTTATGGAGCTTATGTGTTTTCTCTCTATTTCCAATGTATTTTATTTGATGAATTATTTTCAATGGAATCCTAAAATGACACTCAGAAGCTTGTGCTCTTGGATATTGGTGAAGAAAAATGCCTATGTTTGGGCTTGCTGCTCTTGCAAGAGGCCTTTGAATTTTCCAGCCATAAGTAGAACTTTAACAAGAGCAAAAATCATTCTTTCTGTTCACTCCTGTGGCTTCATTTCTCTTTTGAAACAATTTCAGGTGAGTTTCTTCTTTCAAATTGTGAGAAATGTGAAAGCTGTAGAAAATGTACAAAGAATATTATATCCAAACCCTATATTTCTGACCAAGAATTGTAGATATCTTGTCATAGTTTCTTGCTACAATTAAAAACTCCTAGAGATATGGCCCAATTTCTCCATTTAACTGCCACTTGCATTGCCATCCTTGTATCAGGCAACTACTGTGGTCTGGAGCATGTTCTCATCTATTTTTGTACTTTACAGACATATATACATCTATAAACTACACGTGATATTTATGTACCTATCCATCTACATAATTACATAATTATTATTTAACATTCTGCTTTCGAGATCTGTCCATATTGTTATATGTAGATTCATCATACCTTCTGTATGGTGTTCCATTGTATGACATCACTACATTTTTTCACAACATTTTGTGAAATTGTCCTCAAAGGGATTCAACCAGATTGTATTTCCACGAGCAGTACAGAGCACATTCTTTCCAACACTTCTAGGAGATTTTAAATATTTGTCTGTTTAAGGGGTAAGAAATGATGATCACATGTCAATATTCATATGTGAAATGTTACTCACTCTAGGTTATTTCCTGACATATATGAGATCTTGACTTCTCTGCCTAAGTAGGAACTGAAACTCTAGCCTGAACTGCTAATGTCAGCTCTGACTTCCTCATTATCTCCACACATCTCTGTCTCCTTTGTGAGTTCTTTCTCTGTTTCTGACCCCTAGAGGCCTCCTATTGTGCATATTTTCAACTACAGCTATCAATTTTCTAAATGAAAATATTTAATGAAGCCAAGCTCAGTAGCTCATACCTACAATCCTTGCAGAGGATCGTAGGTTCAAGTGGAGGCAAGTCACAAGTTCAAGCCCTGCCTGGAGAATCTAAAGACTTAGCAAGTCCCCATCCCCCAAAATTAAAAAAAGGTTGAGGATGTAGCCTAGTGTGAATATCCAGTGCTGACAAAAGACAGAAACAGTAACAAAAACAAAGAAAAAAACCCCACTGCAGTGAAAAGTTGGAATGACCATTCTAAAGTCAAACAAAGAGACCTTGCCAAAGTGATAAAATGGAACAAATGAAACTTAACCAGGCTTCTCCCCAAAATATATGAAAAGACATTTGGAACAACTATAGAAATTTGAACATAGATGATATTAAAAAGTTACTGTTACAATATTATTGTTCGTGTCAAATATAAGGATTTTGTAGTTATTGTGAGCGTCACCTAGCGGCAATGGTGGCACATTGTTCAAGATGGTGGATCTTTACATTTTCTCGCCATACCCGATCAGGTGACCAGACAGAGACAGAAAGGAGGGAGGAGGGATTAGGATGTGACGTTGTGATAAACTTGACCCTGAGTAATGACGTTGTGATGAACGTGGCCCTGAGCCAATGCTTTAGACCTTCCCAGGAAGACTGTGAATCCCGCCAATGGGAAACGACAGGGGGAGGGCCTTGCGAGTTAGGAAATAGGTCCCCTCGACCATGCTTGGCGGTCCTTTCTCCACTTGCATGTGGGAAGGACACCCTTTTGCAAAAGGAAATTAAAGCCTCATACCCTGTCGTCCATGCCTCCCAAGTCCATCCTTTGTTTGGACATGCCATTTTTAACAGTTATGGAGAAGAATCTCCTTTTAAAAGGTACATTGAAGTAGATTGAAGGTACACCTCAGCAGTTACACTGCTTGCCTAGCAAGCCCAAGGTCCTTGGCTCAATTTCTCATAAACCAGGTGTAATGTCACATGCTTGTAATCTCAGCACTTGTGAGACTGAGTAAGGAGGTTTTTTTGTGAGTTCAGGACCAGCCTGGTCTGTATAGTGA
The DNA here is from genome assembly GCA_004027205.1 of Ctenodactylus gundi. Classification (NCBI taxonomy): domain Eukaryota; kingdom Metazoa; phylum Chordata; class Mammalia; order Rodentia; family Ctenodactylidae; genus Ctenodactylus; species Ctenodactylus gundi. The sequence goes on along the minus strand of PVKB01004387.1, from coordinate 62,734 downwards.
GCTCAGGACCAGCCTGGACTACAGAGTGAGACCTTGTCTTAAAAATGGGGAGAATAGTGGGGAGAGATAGTTCAGTAGTCAAAAAGCAAGTGCTGAGTACCTGAGTTCAATTCCCCAGCACCACATAAACTGGGCATAGTGGTGCACATCAGTAATCAAAGCACTCTGAGGCTGAGGCAGGAGGATTATCATGAGTCCAAGGCCAGCCTGGGCTACATATAATGAGTTCAGGACCAGCCTGGACTACAGAGTGAGACCTTGTCTCAAAAAAAATGTACACTGAAGTATTTAGGAATGATGTGGTCAGTATACTTTCAGATAATTCCAAAAATTAGATAGGTTGAGCTAGGTGTGGTAGCACATACCTGAAATCTCGGCTACTGGGAAGCAGGAAAATCAAGGGTTCAGGCCAGACTGTATAAAAAAAGGAAAGGTTATAATTCAGTTCGGGGGCTGGAGGAATGGCACAGCGGTGAAAGTGCTTGCCTTGCAAGAGCAAGGCTCTGAGTACCACATAAAGCTGGACGTGGTGGCGCATGCTTGTAATCCCAGCACTTGTGAGGCTGAGGCAGGAGGGTTGCTGTGAGTCCAAGGGAAACCATGGGCCACAAAGTGAGATCAGAACCAGACTGGGCTACAGAGCAAGATGCTGTCTCAAAAAAAAAAAAAAAAAATCAGTTGGAACGTCCAGTGTTCAATCTTCAGTACTGGGGGGCAGGGGGGAAGGATAGTTAGTATGGCAGGATGGATTTGGTCTTCTTCCCCATTTTTCTGACACACAGTTCCTAAAATCCTTGGAATCTCTGACATAATAGTGTCTTTTTGTATGCTAATGATTGATTGACAGCTGGCAGCCCCTAAATGGCTTCAAGATTGGAGTTAGTCACCTAAAACACCAAAGCAGGACTATGAAGTTGAGACTTTCAGTCCCACCTCTCAACCTCCAGGAAGGAAGGAGGCTCTGGAGGTTAATTTTAACATCAACAGCCAATGACTTGATCCATCACACCCAACTAATGAACTAAAAAAGTAAAAACCCAAAAGGACAGTGTTCAAAGAGCTTCCAGATAGCTGAACTAAAGGAGATTTCCAGAGACTGGTGAGCCCAGAGTGGGCACAGAAGCTCTGTACTACTTCTATCATACCTTGCTCTGTGTATGTCTTCCTCAGTAGCTTTTGTAATATCCATCACAGTAAATCAATAAACTTAACCACTTCTCTGAGTTCTGTGACCCACTCAATAATAGTAATCAAATCCCAAAATAGCTACAGGAACCCGGATGTACAGAAGCACAAGAAAATCTAAGGCTTCCATTTGACATCTAAAAGGAGGAGGCAGTCTTACCGACCAAGCCCTTGCCCATGGAATCTAATACTATTCCTACTTAGACAGCATCAGAATTGAGGACACCCAGCTGGTATTCTCTGCTGCTAGACTTATTTGCCTGCTGCTAGAGAGAAATCGCCACACCTAGAATCACATGATCTGTTGATTGTGCTATAAGAGCAGAAGAAAAAAAAACTTTTTTTTCAGAGACAGATAAAGCAAATGTGGCAAAATGTTAATAATCATTGAAATTGAATGGTGGGCATAATTACATTCAGGTACTAGTCTGAATTTTTCTATATGTCTAAAATGTTTCACAAAAAAATTAGGAACATTTCATACTTGTTTTCTAGGTATTTGGAACAAAGCTGAGGGCAGTAGGTGACCAACTCACCTTTTGTGGCTAATGATAATCTTTTTCATTTGTTGAACTTAGCTAAGTTTTAAAGATTTTTTTAACCTGCTTGTTGGTTTGCTTATCTTTCCTTATCTAACACATGCATGGCTATACTCATTAAAATATAGGTCCAGATTCTGGGAAGAGTGATTCAAATTAACAGAGGCTTAAATAAAACAAATTTATTTACCTTAGATGTGACCATAGAAGGCGGCAATATGAAGGCAGTGAGGTAACTATTTTGTGGGGTTACCCAGAGATTCATTCAATATTCTTCTTGTCATCGGTAGAGCAGTGATCACATCCATGTGGTATAATATGACTCACATTTTAGTCAACAAGATGAATAAGGAAAGGAACAAGGATCCGCCTCTCATACTAAGAACATGATTCAAAAGATGTATATCATATTCTGTCACATCCCATTAGCTAACACACCTAGCTACAGTGGAAAAAGAGAAAGGAAATCTGTATCGCAACAAGCATGTACATACTAAAAGACAATTACAGATGATTCTCAAAAAATTTTTTTGAGACAGGGTCTTGCTTTGTAGCCCAGGCTGGCCTTGGACTCACAGCAAGCCTCCTGTCTCAGCCTCCCAAGTACTGGGATTACAGGCGTGTGCCACCACGCCCAGCTCTATGTGGTGCTGGGGAATCAAAGTCAGGGCCTCGTGCTTGTAAGGCAAGTGCTTTAATAGCTGTGCCATTCCTCTGGCTCCAGAAGATTCTCAATGTACTGTGGGTTTTCATCCTGATAAATTCATCAACTGAAAATATTCTGTCAAAAAAAGTATTTAATCCATTTTAGCTTCCAAACATCATATCTTAGCCTACCTCAAATGTGGTCAGAACACTAATAACTATGCTACAGTTGGGCAAAATCATCTGACACAAAGTTTATTTTATAATAGTACTGAATATGTCATGTAAATTACTAACCATTGTATTGAAGTAAAAACCAGAATACTGGTACCGGTACTCAGCGTTAACATACACAGTTGAAAGTACACAAGGCCTGAAGAATGTTTGAAGCATTGAACTAAAATCAATTGCTCAATGACAAGGACACTATACTGATAGGATCACCAATTTCTCTTTGTGTGTGTGTCTCTCTCTGTTTCTCTCTCTCTCTCTCTCTCTTCAGATAAAGTTTGAGAAGAGCTGGTAGAAAGCACAAGAAGGATATTGATACTTGTTGATGAATACAGCCATAATCTTCTTCAGGAAGATACCAAGTTTTCACTGGAAAATGTTTTTTCTTCTTTTCATTATATGTTTGTATATAGTAAGCAAGAGTGCCTTGTATCTGCCTGTCAGATCTTGTGAATCTCTTGCAATTGACATCCACTTCTTGTAATATCCTAGGCAGCTGCTGACTGTAGCTACTATTTTATTTGCTGTGAACTTATTTGGTGCCCCAGGTATAATTTCTTTGTTGGTCTTAGTTTTACCACACTTCATCTTTTATTTGACCAGTTTCCCATTGAAAAGCTATTCAGCCTCAATAAGCTCATAAATATCCTTTTTCTTTTTCTTTCTTTCTTTCTTTCTTTTTTTTTTTTTTTTTTTGAGAACGGGTCTCACTCTGTAGTCCAGGCTGGTCCTGAACTCACTATTGAGCCCAGGCTGGCCTTGGACTCAGGGCAATACTCCTGCCTCAGCCTCCCAAATGCTGAGATTACAGGCATGCACTACCACACCCAGCTTATGTGGTGCTGGGGAATCGAACTCGGGTACTTAGCACTTGACTTAGTGCTTGCTAAGCAAGGGCTTTAACCGCTGAGCCATTCCTCCAGCCCTCATAAATATCCTTTTTATCAATGTGCAATTCTAGCTGTTTCACAAGCACTAATATCTTATTTACTATCTCATTAACACTAGAATCTTAGCTAGGTGCAATGTCCAGCACTGTAGGTGCCTGAGGCAGGTGGATCCCAAGTCCAAGGCCAGACTGAGCAGTTTAGGGACTTAAAGACAAACTGTCTCAAAATAAAAAAAATTAAAAAGGCTAGGGATGCAGCTTAGTGTGAAGGCCCAGGGTTCAATCCCATTATTACCAAAAGCAAAACAAAACTGCAGATAAATCTCGAGGGTAGAGCAACCCTGGCTTTAATCTCTAGTACCCCCCAAGAAAAAAATACAATAGAGTCTCTGTTAAGAACCTTTGAGTGTGTTCACATGTCTTCAGATTTCTCTTCCAAATGTTGTTCATACATTCTCATGCTGCAACAATGTTCTAGATAACATTTAATTTAAAATAATAAAACCTTTCCAAAATCCTCATAACACTCAGAGAGATTCGGTTGCTTCAACAGCCCGAGCAAACGTTTGGTATAAATACTATGCATCAAGCACAGCTCTGCATCTTGCCCTATTGGTTTAATGAGTGTGGTTGTGCTCAGTAGTAACTATGTGACCTTTACACAGTGCATTGGCTAGGGGCCTCGGAGAAGCAGAATTAATAGAAATTACATATAAATAAAAAGAATGTAGGAGCTGGAAGAATGGCACAGTGGTTAAGGAGCTTACCTAGCAAGCACACAGCCCTGAGTTCGATTGCCCAGCACCACATAAGCCGGGTATGATGGCACACATCTGTAACCCCAGCACTCAGGAGGCTGAGGTAAGAGGATTGCCATGAGTCCAAGGCCAGCCTGGGCTACACAGTGAGTTCAGGACCAGCCTGGGCTACAAAAAGAAACCTTGTCTCAAAAAAACGGGGATGTATTGTAGGGGTCTCCGTCCTGCGGGGACCCCGGAACAATCGAGGAGGGATCAGAGGATAGAGTAACACACTCGGGGGAGTGGCTTCAGTGATCACCCTCTCCAAGTTATTTAGGGAGTACAGGGGTTTAAATGGACTGAGGTAGTTATCTTGGGCCAATCAGCAAGGCCTTAACCAGCGTGGGGTCGCCTAGAGGGAAGGAAGGAGTAGAGGAGGGAGGATGCAATAAGGAGCAGTTCTAGGAGCTTAAGCAAAACAACACCTGGCTTAACTTACAAACAATAACATTTGTTCTGGGAAGGAAGGAACTCGGCCAAGGTCAGCGATGCTGAGGCTCTAGGGCCCTGAAGACCCCAACATCTCCCCCTTTTTTTATTTTTTAAAGCAAAGCTTTCTCAGTGTGAGACTGTGCCTGCCTTAGGTCGTTCCCCTCACAGCTAGGACTTACCCGTCACTGGACTACATGCAGCATGGCATGTATCCTGTCTTAGGTTGTCCTGACTGTAGAGAAATCTTACCCGTCTCTGACTACCAGCCTGATTATACACCAAAACCGGGGGGTTGCCACGTAGCTTAAGACCATGATGTTAGCAGCCAGAGTTTTTAAACCTTCCATTTCTCTGTGAACAATGCAAGGAAAAAAATCAAACATAAAATCAGTAACATTTCTCCCAGTATAATTAACCCATACAACATGTGGGAAAAATCTGGCCAGGAGGGAAACATTTTTTAACTGATTAAGAATATTGGTAGTACTACCAACAATACATAGGGGGTGTTGACACAAGCAGTGACATTTTGTTTGTAAGCATATTTGTAGGATGAGGCTCTATTTCATCCATAGCCTCTCCCAATTTTTAAATATATAATTGTCTCTGTCCAGAATCAGATCATCACAGTCCCATCGACAGTGCATGTTCTGCAACACTGGAGGGGGAAGTGGTGGAGGAGGAAGTATAACAGGAGGACACATCCATTGGATTTGACCAGTCCAAAATACAGCGAGAAGCCCCAGTTATATTAGTCCAAACAGCCTTTTCACTTACACCTCTCTGCCATGGGACAGTCTTAGACCTTCCATTTTACTGTTTGGCTTTACTATCGGCTGTTCAAGCTGCACAAAGAAGACCAACCCTCACTGGGCCAGACACGGGTCCTGAAGTAGGAATGAGTCTCATGGCCTGCTCCGTGGGGCCCTTGAGATTACCCCATGTGGCCTTATGTTGTTTTCCTTTGGGTAGCACTCTCTCATGTTGCGGAAGTCTCTGTTGTTCCTCCAGTGTCAGTTGCTTCATGTGTTCGGCGGGTGGTTGTGGAGAGCCAGGGACAGACGAGCCGGGCGGGGACCCAGATTGGCTGCGGTTCATCCTGGGGAAACACACAAGCAAAGCCTCTCCCAGAAGTTAACAATGTACCTGGCCCTTTCCAAGAACTGGATATGACATCTTCCCAGGCCACTAAAGGCAGCACAGAAGGTCCAGTTAATGGGGCCCAATGCTTATGGGCAAGCATTTCTGAGGAATCTTTAGGGCAAGTAAGAAAATTGAGCGTCAAAAGAGCCTTGTGTAAGGCATCGTGGGGGAGGCATATTCCCCCCTCTGTTTTAGAAATAGGGACTTTAAGTCTCTATGGCAGCACTCTACTATACCTTGAGCTTGTGGGTTGGAGGGTATCCCAGTGATATGTTTAATATTCCAAGTCGAGCAAAACCTTTGAAATCCTTTGCTGCTATATGCAGGGCCATTATCAGTTTTGATAGACAGTGGGACACTCATAATCATAAAACATTTTAAAAGATGAGATATTGCATGTTTAGTAGACTCCAGGTGCTGCAGAGGCTACCAGGAAACCAGGAGGAACCCAAAAAGGAGAAGGGAGGCTTTGATTGGACTTTGGAGCAATGCGAAGGCCAAGGCAGCATACGTTATTTGTGAGGATGCGACTCGCCTGCTGTAAGTGGTCCCAATCTTGGTGAGCCATGAGAATATCATCTATGTAATGAATAACATGCAATCCAGGCTATGAAAGAAGTGGCTTGGCTGCTTGATAAACAAATATCTGACAAATGGTCAGGCTATTTTTCGTTCCTTGTGGCAACACCTTCCATTGATAACGTTGTGTTGGCACTGCATGATTAGTAGAAGGAAGAGCGAAAGCAAATCTTTCCTTATCTTCCTCATGTAGAGGAATACTGAAAAAGCAATCCGTTAAATCCAGGATTTTTATCATAAAGCCTTCTGGAATAGCAGTAGCTCGGGGAAGACCGGGCTGAGTAGAACCCAATTTTTTCATGGTCGCATTAATAGCTCTTAAATCTTGTAATAACCTATATTTACCTGAATTTTTCTTTTGGATTACAAATATGGGAGTATTGTAAGGACTCACAGAAGGTTCTATATGACCTAAGTTGAGCTGTTCATCAACTAGCTCCTTTAAATGTAACAACTTAGCCTGGCTTATAGGCCACTGTTCAACCCATATGGGTGTGTCCGTTGTCCATTGTAATTTAATAGGACACACCTTAAAGTGTATTTGTTGTAAGGAACAGTGGCCCTTAAGATTGGGGGGTGCTTTCGAAAGGTGTTTAGCATGAGGTTAGCAAGTTGATCCTCAAACCTGTCACAATAAAAGGCCTTTTTATCAGTAGTGATTATTGCTCTAGCACTTGCAAGAATATTCCTGTCAATTAAGTTTTGAGAGAGACCAGCCACTATCAGGGGCTGTGTTAACCCCTTGTTGCCATCAGTATCTTCCTAAATGTCCGGGTTTTTTATGGACTTGCTGTCAGTTAGCCCACGTACACCAGTGACCTGTGGGCCAGGAACTGTCTCCCAATCTAGAGGAATCTCTTCCTCTCTTAACAAAGTAACATGGACACCAGTGTCAGCAATACCTCTAAAAATCTTTTTGTTAATCTTGATCTGAATATGTGGCTTAATTTGGGGACCCACGGGAATGGTCCAAAAGACCCCAGGCTGTTTTATGTCTATTTGATTTGAAAAGGAGTGTTCCTCCCTTGGGATGGGGCTGGGAGGCACGCTGCAAGCCATTAAAGGCTCGCTGGTGGCAGAGTATTTAGATTTACAGTCTCTCATCCAATGAAACTCCCTTTCACAGCAGGGACAAACAGTTAGAGTCGGTGGGAACAGAAGGTAACTGAGGGCAGTTTCTTTTAAGGTGGCCCGGTTGGCCGCAATGCCAGCAGAGAGCAGCAGTAGGCCGGGGTACAGTGGCCTGACTGCGGTAAGTCTGTCTTAAGCACTGGCTGAAGCGCCGCTGCCAAAGTGGAGGCCGTTAAAGAGGCCTCAAGGGAGGTTGTGCCAAGATCTTGGGCAGCTACAATTCAATCTTCTAAAGGTTTGTTTTTAACAGACGCAACGGCAGCTTTATGGTCTTTGTTAAGACCTTCCCAGACTAGTTCTTTAATTAAAATGGCCTGGGCAGTCTGATCAGTAATTTTGTTCTCAACTGCTTTGGTGACCCTGTCTATAAACTGAGCGAGATCTTCTACAGCCTTTTGTTTAAGGCCTTGCAGAGACTGAGATCCACCCTCTGCAGGGAGTTTGCGCCATGCCCTAAGGGCACACATGCAGACCAGGTCAAAGTAAGAACCTGTGATCGTGGCTGGTATTTGGGGGTCACTGAAATGGCCTTCACCCTGTAAAACTCCCTTGCCCCAGCAGGGTGCTTTGTTTACTTTCTCTCAGCTTGTTGTTCACATTCATCACAGAAAAAGGCCTTCCATTTAGGATAGGTGGAAGGAGAAAGAGCAGCTGGGCCTAAGTCCTTCCAATCCTGAGGGCAGTTTAATTCAATGGAAACAGTTTCCAGCAGTTGTTCAGCAAATGCCCCTCTAGGGCCATCTTCCTTAACAGCCTTTTAAAAGTTTTTAAGAGTATCCAAATCGTGAGGATACCATTGTAAAGGCCTCTGCTGGGTGGGGTTGACATTGACTGGAAAGGCCTGGAGAGAAGAAGCCGCGGGCAGGTTCGGACTATTAGAATTACAAAGGCCTGCTGCAGGCTGCGGCCAGGGAGCCCAGAGCTCGGGGAATGGAGGCTGCTGAGGGAGCAGCGGGGTCGATGCCGAAGCAGTAAATGTGGGCAAGGGAGCCAGATAGATTCAGGGGCGTATGGCGAGGGAGCAGAAGGAGACGGAGAAAGAGAAGGAGAAAGAGCAGCTTTGTCGTCATCGCCTTTGTGGGCAGCCTCAGTTACCGAGAAGCCCTCACCCTTAGATTTGTTGAAACTCCCTGAGAACAGGATGTTTCCAATGATGACAAGGGGGTCCGATCCCGCACTTACCTGATCGCCTCAGGTCTCTCCGATTGCCTCAGGTCCCTCCCTGTTCGGGCGCCAAATGTAGGGGTCTCCGTTCCGCGGGGACCCCCGGAACAGCCGAGGAGGGATCGGATGACAGTGTAACACACTCTGGGGAGTCGATTCAGTGATCCCCGTCTCCACTTTACTTAGGGAACTACAAGGGCTTAAGTAGACTGAGGTAGTTACCTTGGGCCAATCAGCAAGGCCTTAACCAGCGTGGGGTCGCCCAGGGGGAGGGAAGGAGTAGAGGAGGGAGGATGCAATAAGGAGCTGAAGATGCTGAGGCTCTCGGGCCCTGAAGACCCCAACAATGTATGAATGCCACTTATAGGCATGAAGAGAGAGTCCAAAATGGCCACCTGCACATGTGAGAGCAGGAGAGTCCAGTGGCTGCTCAAATGTGAAATAGAAGAACACCAGTCCAAGAGTGCAGAGCAGTCAGGGCAGGTCTGTGCTTCGTGTCATTGTCTCAGGGAGATAGCAAAGGCCTGGAGACTGGAGTGAATCTGCAATGGAGACTACTGATAAGACAAGGGCCAGTCGATATTTAGCACAGACAGCAAAAGCCAGAGTTCTCTCTGGAGAAGCCTGTCAACTGTTGGGGCCACCCATACCCAGGGTGGATGACCTTCCCTCATTTGCTGGCCTACAAGTCAATTACACACACCTAAGCTCTGTCATAGTTTCACCAAGATGGCAATCCCTCTAACAGTCACACACCAGATGGATGTTACAGGTGTGCAGCAGATACCTTGGAGCATTGTCTAAGATCAGAAGAATTTCAAGTGGGATTTGTTGTTGTTGTTGTTTTTCTTTTGAGACAGGGTCTCATCTGTAGTCCAGACCAGTTCTGAACTCACTATGTAGCCCAGTCTGAGCTCGGACACACAACAATCCTGCCTCAGTCTCCCAGGTGCTGTGGTTACAGGTATGTGCTACCACATCTAGCTTATGTGGTGCTGGGGAGTCAAACTCAGGACCTTTCACTTGCTAGGCAAACGCTCTAACAGCTGTGCTGTCCCTTCAGTCCCTGGGATGCTGTTTTGCCTGCAATACTCTCTTGCCTGAAGAATATTAACGTCATCCAGATTTTTTTGTTATTGTAATAATAAACGAAAATCATATGATTGCTCAAGTTGTTTTTGTTTTGTTTGTTAGCTTTACTGGTGCTGGGATTTGAACCCAGATACTTGAGAGTGTTAGACAAGTGCTCTGCTACTGAGCTATGTTATCAGCCTTTCTCTTTTCTTTTTTCATTTTACTTTATTTTTAACAGGATTTCACTATGTTGCCCAGGCTGGCCTTGAACTTTGTATTCTCGTACCTCAGCCTCTGAGCATCTGAGATTACAAGCTAGTGCTACCACCAACCCACCCAGGACTTTCTCACATACCTGAATTCTCTAAAGATTTTGGAGTGGTAGATTAGGAAAGGCTTTTGGGTAGCATCACAATTCTGGACATCAAGTTATATTACAAAGCAACAGTGATAAAAAAAAAATGTGGTACTGACACAAAAACAAACAGGTTGGCCACCGGAACAGAACTGAAGATGCAGAGACAACCTCAAGTACCTTCAGTCATCAGATCTTTAATAAAGAGGCCCAAAACATACTGTGACCATTGAATGGATTAAGTCAACTTGGGAAACACCCAGGGTAGAGCTTTATAGGTGTGTGTGAGGGACTTGCGGGCCAACAAATGAGGGAAGAACACCCACTCCAGATGTGGGAGGCTCAACTGGCAGCTTGAAATCAATAAAAGGAAGGAAGAAGAAAGATCGTTCCAGCTTTTCCTGGGAATGCTCTGACCTTTGCAATTCTCTACATGTTGTGGATCTTCAGCCTCTGGTCATCACCATTGTTCTTTGAACAACCAAGATCCGCAGCAGACTCACACCAATTGTCCTGCAGTCCTGGAAGGGTGTTCTACCTCATGTCTGAGCAGCCACTAGACTCTCCAGCTCTTGCATGTGCAGACTGCCATTCTGGACTCTCTCCTCGGACTTGTAAGCCCTCCAAATCCCTTTTCTTTATAATTTCTGTCAATTTTGCCTCACATGGAACCATAATATACACTGGAGAAGAGATAGCCTCTTTAATAAGTGGTGCTAGAAGAACTCATTATCTACATGTAGAAGAATGAATCTAGACCCTCACCCTTCACCATGCACTAAAATAAAGTCAAAGTGGATCAGAGACCTAGGTATTTAAATGGAAACACTGAGACTCCTGAAGGAAAAAATAGGTAAAACTACTGAAAACATAGCCTCGGGCAAAGTCTTTCTGAATAGAACACTTGATGCAGAAGAAATAACACAAAGAATTAACAACCAGGATAATATCAAATTAAAAACTTCTGCACAACAAAGGAAACAGTCAATAGAGTGAAGACAGAACCAACAGAATAGGAAAAAAAATTTTTTGAGGCAGAGTTTCACTCTGTAGTCCAGGCTGGACCTGAACTCACTATGGAGCCCAGGCTGACTTCAAACTAATGGCAATCCTCATGCCTCAGCCTCCCAAGTGCTGGGATTATAGACATGTGCCACTGTGCCTGGTAGGAAAAAAATGTTGCCACCTGAATTCTCTAGAGGATTTTTTTTTTTTTTGAGTTAGGGTCTCACTCTGTAGACTAGGCTGGTCTTGAACTCATTGTGTAGCCCAGGCTGGCCTTAGACTTACAAAAATCCTCCTGCCTCAGCCTCCCAAGTGCTGGGATTACAGGCGTGCATCACTACGCCCAGCTTATGTGGTGCTGGGAAAATGAACTCAGGGCCTTATGCTTGCTCTGCAAGCTCTTTAACCACTGTGCCATTCCTCCAGCCCCTCTCTAGAGATTTTTTGAGTGATAGATTAGGAAAAGCTTTTGGGTGGTATTACAAGTCTGGACATTACATAATATTACAAAGCAACAGTGATAAAAACCATAACGGTATTGGCACAAAAACAGACAGATCGACCAATGGAACAGAACTGAAGATGCAAAGACAGCCTTAAGATTGGGGGCTAACAACTTGGATATACAAAGAGCTGAAGAAAAAAAGACCCTTCAAAATCAAAGGACCAATTAAGAAATGGGCAACTGAAATGAATAGACAGTTCTCAGAAGAAGTACAAATGGCCAATAAATACATGAAAATTTATTTGATGTATTTAGCATTCAGGAAGATGAAAATCAAAACAACACTGAAGTGTCATCTTATCCCACTGAGAATTTTTTTTGGTCAAGAACTCAAAAAGCAATAGATGCTCTCAAGAATGCAGAGGCAAAAAAACCCCATTTTTATATTGGTGGGACTGTAAAATTCGTACAACCTTTATAGAAAATGGTATGGAGAATCCTCAAAAAACTGAAAATAGATATTCTATTCGACCCAAGAATACCTCTTATTGTGGTTTAGATTTGGAATGTCCCCTAAAAGCCTCATGTATTTGAATGTTATAGCTTGTCTATGGAACCATGTACTGTTCGAAGATTGGGGCCTAGTCTGAAGGGGTGGATTACAGGCATGTAAATTGGATTACAGGAGTATAGTGGGGGCTTACCACACCTTCCACACCTGGATCCAGCAGGGGCTGATCACTGGGATGAGACTTGGAAGGATATATAAGCTGCTTTCTGCCTTTCTTGGAGGACTAGTCTCAACTTGCCTTGATTTGGCTTCCTGTTTATGACGTTGTGAGAAGCTGCCTGCACCTCTTCCTCTGCCATGTACTTCCATTGCTGCCAGCAGCCTGTGAATGAACTTTCTGAAACTGTGAGCTAAAATAGACCTTTCCTGCCCTATATTTGTGGGTGTTGGGTATTGAGTCACAGCAATGAAAAAGTAACTAAGACACCTATTCAGGGTGTCTTTCCAAAAGAGTTAAAAATCACTGTGTAACAGGGATATATATACACTCATGTTTTTAGCAGCAAAACTCATAATCGCTAAATCATGAAAGATGCTGAAATATTCATCAATAGACCCATGAATAAAGAAGATGTGGTATATATATACAATGGAGTACAACTCTGCCATAAAGAAAACAGATTTGAGTCATTTGTAGCAAAAGGAAACAACTTGAGACTCTTACGCTTTAGTGAAGCGAATCATAGTCAGAAGAGTAAATATCACATGGTTCCTATAACATAAGAAAGCTAGAGTATAGATAAGTGATAGGGCCAAATGGGTGAGACATTGGGAGGAAGAGAGATGGATATGTGGAGAGGGAGAGGAGATGAGAGAGGAAGTGGGAGGGTGGGAAAGGGATGGGGGAAGTGAATATGAAGTTGATGCAGTATATAATTGCACACATTTCTCAAGCTTAATGTAACCATTGCATATCACAAATACATACTAATAAAAGATGGGGGAATGAAAGGCTTTTATTTGGACCCTGAAGCATTTCCACCCAAAGGCAATGTTATACTGTCTCTGAATGCATTGGATACTGGCATTGTCTTGACTCTTGATGAATGTATGGACTCTCCAGCATATGCTTCCAGAACAAGGTCACTTCATCAACACTAAGTATTTGTTCTGGCAAATATTTTTCTTTTGCAATTATCCTATGTAGCTATTTCTTAAAAGCTTCAGCATCTTTAGTGCTGGCACTTCTTGCCTCACTGCTGATCCTCTATGATAATCACGGTGACTTGAAGTTTTGGAACCACTCATAACTTACTATAAATATTTGTGTGTGCACAGGATCATAAGCTTACTCTTTTAGCATATGAAAAAAGACTTGTCTTTGCCTGGATCTTCAGTAGGTTAATGATATGCTCTTTTGTATTTAGTCTCCCAGCCACGTGACAAGAAATTTTTCTGTATCATCAACAGACAAGCTCGTCATGATGACAGTGAATTTTATTGATACTGATGAAGAATTCACTGCATCACACTTATAGGGATTAATTTCCTATCCTTTAAGATGATTGAAATCATCAATTATGAAAGTCCTAATTCACACGCAACAGCCATTCCTGGCTTGCCACCTCATGTTGGCCAATTATCTTGAGTCTCATGTCAAGAGCCATTGTCTTTTTCTTCTCATTAGAAGCAGGAGACACAATTGAGTCTTTGTAGATATGACGGTCTAAGAAAACACAAAACACAAGATCAAATGGATGCTGGCAGCATAGTGCATTGCATAGTATCAATTGTTTATCCTTGTGACCACATGGCTGTTTGAGAGATGCCTGGCATGGTGATAGAGTGTTGTACTACATATCACTTGCCTATGAAAAAACAAAATTCACAACTCAGGGCTGGGAATGTAGATCAATGGTAGAGTGCCTAATGAACCATCATAAGGTCAAAATGTCCTAAGTCAAAATAAGATAAATCAGGAACCATCTGTACTTTCTCTCTCTCTCTCTCTCTCTCTCTCTCTCTCTCTCTCTCTGTCTCTGTCTCTTTTGGTCTCTCTCTCCTCTTTTCTTCTTATTCTATGCTCAAGACCAAACTCAAGGCCTTGCACATGCTGATCATGTACTCTAACTCTGAGCTACACCCAGCCACATCTTTCCTTTTTCTTCAATTTTACTTTCAGAGCCAGACATTTGCTTTCTCTGTATTTTGTTAGGATAATTATAGCGAAAGTCATAAAATCAAAAAATTTTGGTACTGTGGTATAGGTGAGAGGTTAGAGCACTTGCTTAGCAAGTGTAAGGTTCAATTCCTCAGTACCACACGAGCCAGGTACGTGGTGGGGGTTAAACCTAGGGACTTTGCATTGACTTACTTCCTTGACCCATTTTTAATTGTTATTTTGAGATGCAATCACACTAAGTTGCTAAAGTGCCTAGGCTGGGCTGTAACTTGTGATCATCCTTCCTCAGCCTCCCTGAGTGCTGGAGTTACAAATCTATGCCACCAGGCCTGGCAATATATTCAAAGTTTATGTACCTACTCAACAGAATTGTGTCCTATTGCTTTTGTGACAAAATCATCACAAATTTAGATGCTGAAAAATACAAGTTTGATCCAGGACCAGTGGTACACAGGCCTGTAATCCCAGAATTCTAGGAGGCAGGGATATAGGAGGATTGCTAACTTGAGCCCAGGCTGGGCAACTTAGCAACTTGGTGAGATCCTGTCTCAAAATAATAATGATAACGATAATGGACCAAGTATATAGCTTGGTGCCTTGGCTTGATACTCCAGGACCACAAAATATATTTATTCTTTCACTGTTCTGTAGGTCAGAAGACTGGATTAGCAACTGGTTTCTCTGCTTTCGATTTCACAAGGCCACAATCAAGATATAGCCCAGCTAAATTCTTATCTATCAGGAGGATCTAAGAAGAATCCACTTTCAAGCTCATTTAGGTTGTTGTCCAAATCCAGATCTTTGTGCTGATAGGATTTAGGATCCTGTTTCCTTGTTAGCTGTCAGTTAGAGGCTACCCCGTGCCCTAGAGGCTTCTCTCCCAACCTTGCACGTGACCTTTGCATTTTATGCTTACAATGTCCCGGTCTTCTCCTTCTGCCAGCCAGGGAAGACACTTTGATTTTAAGGGCTCATGCTAAAATGAGATTGGGCCTACCTAGATAATCTAGAATAATTTCCCTATTTTAAAGTCTGTATCCCTAAAAACATCTGCAAAATCTCTTCAGTTGTGTGATTACATTCAGGGATTCTAAGGATTAAACTCTGAACATCTTGGGTTCATTTTGCCTGCCTGCCGTGTGATTATTATTCTACTTGCTCTAAATGTGGACTCTAAGAGCACCTGTAGGAGGACACTGTCCAAAAGCATAGTGGAACTGGACTCTTAGCAGTACAATAATTCCAATGCTTTTTTTTTCTTTTCTACCTGTCTTTCCCTGGTTCCTTTGAGATCCAGACAATCTCCATGATCTAGTGGCATGATCTACCTCCCTGTTTCCTAATTACAACATAAAGAATTATAAAATCTTGGGTGTATCTTTATTTCCCCTTCATCTCAGTTTAACTTATCCTCCAAGATCACATTTTCTTAGGAAAAGTCTTCTTGCTTTCCATCTTACAGAGTGTATTTTCATATATTTTAAAATTTTATTCTTCCACTCTTCTTAGTCTGGCATCAAGACCAAAGCTTATTTTAATCTTTTCTAACATTGTACTATGGGAACTTCAAACACACATGAAGCTAGGGAGAGTATTATAAGAAACACATGAGTAGTATAATAATCACTTGAATTCAACAATTACCAAGCAATATTGATTTTAATCATGTATTCATACAATTTTCTGGAGAATTTTAAAGTAAATTCCAGACATCCTATTATTTCATTCACAAATAAACCAGTATGAAGCGTTGTTTTGAAATAAATCTAGTATCTTCTGGATTTTATGAGCAAATCATAACCCTAAAGAATGTGCTTAAAAGTTTTCTTTTTGTTTTGCTTATCCTTTGGAATTTTAATAATTTTACAAGTTGCTATTCTATTTCAGTGCCAGAGGTATATATGTTTGTATAAGTTCTCCCTTTCCACACCCTTAACATTGATTTTTAAAAATTCCCTACTTGGTCCTGGGGGCAAAAATCAGCAGTTAAACTGCTTTGCTGGCAAGAGCAAGGCTTTGAGTTCAATTCCCCCGTACCACACAAACTGGGTGTGGCGGCTGTCTTAGTTGCCTTTTCGTTGCTGTGACAAGATACCAACATGCACAAATTAGGGGAGAAAAGATTCATTTTAGCTCACAGTTTCAGAAGGCCAAAGTCTGTCCATTCATGGACGGGCAGATGGAAATGGTAGGATTACATGACAGGGCTGGAGCTTAGCTGGAGCCAGGTCCCAGAGGCAGGGCTCTGGAGACAGAGATCTTCATGCATGGCAGAACAAAGCCAAATCTGAGAGGTAGGGCAGAACCAGCACACAGCCTTCCAGATCAAGTCCCAAGCATCTACCCCTTCCAGCCAGGCCCCACCTCCCAGTAGTAATACACAGTATCATCGGTACATGAGGCTCTTGGGGGATACTCCAGACCCTAACCACGACAGTGACACAAGTCTGTAATCCCAGCACTCGGGATGTAGTTGGAGGATTGCTGTGAGTTTGAGGCTAACCTGGGCTACACAGTGAGTTCAGAAGTAGCCTGGACTACAGAGCAAGACCCTGTATCAAAATAAATAAATAAAATAAACAAATAAAAATCCCTACATTTCTACATCAAGTCCATGGTTTAGATCTTTAAAATTCCAAAGCTGTTGTCATGGCTTATGTAACTAACAAATCTACTGTTACATCATGTGTCAAGGTGGTAAGGGAATAAGTCTAGGAGTCTCTGGACATAGCATAAAATTTCAAGAAGGCAGCTTCTTTGTCATTTTGTTGCTTCCCAGAGATACAGCCCAGTAGCAGAGCATTTGCCTAGCACGAGCAAGGCCTGGAGTGCAATCTCTCACACCACATAAAGGACTGCAATTCTGAACAAGATAGAGGAACAATATTGATAGAACATCACCTACTAAAATATAGAAGGTAAAATCCCACTCTTTAGTATTCTATAGTCTACCCTGAATTTGATGACTTTTGCAGTTTAAAGCCCCATTCTACAATCCTGGCTGATAAATAGGGGGAAAGGAACATATGTCTCACTCCTCTGATGCTGAGCAGGCCTGATTATTGAAGCTTTGTTTTGAGGTGAACCTTAACCAAAACTAAAATAGTCTTTTCCTAATACTCTAATCCCTGCCTCAACCACATAAGTATGCATAGTCTGTTTTTATTTAGGGTCCACATGGGCCTGGCTGCTTTTAGACACCCACCACAGTGTAACGTCAAAATCCTGTGAGGCCTGTGTTTTTTGAGACTGCTGTCTATAAAAAAAGAAGCAGTTACTAGCCAGGCATAGTGGTACACCTGTAATCCTAGCTACACGGAGGCCGAAGCAGAAGGATCAAGGCTAGCCTGGCCAAAACAGTGAGACCTCCATCTGAAAAAACAAACAAACAAACAAAAACAACAACAACAACAACAAAGAACAGTATATGCACATGGATATCAGTCACCATATAAACATTTGCCAACTCTCAAAATCAACTTTGTGTGTGGCCAATGCCTTCTAAGGCACTTGCCCTTATTTTTAAAAACTAGTCTGCTGTAACATGTTTGCATACCAGCATACCAGCCACCACACTCACACAAAGAGAATTGTTTCCCTCAAATGCCAGTCATTAGATACAGTTACTAAAGTTTCTCTGCCTTTCCACGGTGAGAGAGGGGGGCGGTTCTCCCTAGAGGTCGTGTAACCAGCCCATTGTCTCCCCCGAATTCTGAACTCACTGAGAAATCGACTCAGAAGTCAAGAGGAATCAGGATATTGAGGTGTATTGTTGACAAGACAGGCCTGTGGAACAGTCTGAACCAGGTTTCCACCTCATTCATCTCAAGTCTTGACTTTTGCATCTTCCTGAGAGGATTCATAGGTCTGTAAAGCAGACCCTCACCCTCCCAGCCATAGAGAAAGGGCACTCATTCACCTGCAGGCCTTCCAGTTGTAGTGGGCTGACCATAGGAACGGGCAGAGAATGTTAAGTGTGTGGTGGCCAAGGGATCCAGAGGCTGGCAACATGCATTTAGTTACATTTTGCAGTCTTTGCCTTTCAAGTCACTGTGAAGAGAAAGTGGAGGATTGAAGGCAGACGGGGAGGAGGTGCAGGGAAGCTCTCTTTCAAGTACTTCTGAAAGGGTAAATAGTTCTGTTGCGTGAACAGGTGGGAATACAAGAAACAAAGGAAGGACTCCTTCCCCCTAACAGGCCAGGGCTTTCTCCGGTGACTGTCCTTACACTAGACCAGAACACATGACTAGAACACAAGAGAGCAAATAATAGGTAAATTTGGGTTCTCCAGTGCCCAAAAGAGACATTGGATCCAACTAGTTTTGCCCTATGAATACCTTTCAAGAGTCTTGCCAGATTACTGTGTCCGTCTATCTGGGAAGGAGAGAACTTTAGAATTAATCTAAGTTTTTTGTTTGTTTGTTGGCCCCAGATGGCAAAGGACCTCAGGTTCAAATGTAAGATAGAGGATAAAAGAGAGTGTGATGGTTGGAGATATTATGATAACTTGAGGCAATCAGGAACCGTGCCTGGATTAGGGTTTGGGAACCACGTCTAGATTGGGAATTGAGAACCAGCCTGGATTAGAGTGTGAGTGACTTGTGGGCCAGCCAATGAGGGAAGCGCACCCACTCAGATGTGGGAGGTCCAACTGAAACTCAAAGGATATAAAAGGAATGAAGAAGAAAGATGGTTACAGCTTCTTCCTCTGTGAAAGCTCTTGCCTTCGCAATTGTCTATGGACGCACGGAATCGCTCCAGTCTCAACTTGCGTCTGTCTGCCCATTGCTGCTCTTCAGACGCCGATCTTCAGTCTCCTGTCTTCGCCATTGTTTTTTGAACAACTGAGATCTGCAGCAGACTTTCACCAGCTGCCCTGCAGTCCCTGACGGGTGTCCTACTTCATGTCTGAGTAGCCATTGGACACTCCAGCTTTCGCCTGTGCAGGCCGCCATCTTAGACTATCTCTATCCTCAGATTTGTAAACCTTCCAAATAGATCCTTTTTGTTATAATTTCTGTAAATTCTGCCTTTTGAAAGCACACAAACTAATACAGAGAGCTTAAGACAGACTTTGGGAATTGGTAGCCTAATGAATAGATCCAATCCACAGATGTATTTGACCTGGTCTACAAAACTTTTCAAAAATATTTTTCCAATTGCTTGTCAGAATATAAAAATTAGTATAGTCCATATAAAGACCCAAATTTTGACTTCTCTGAAAAACTGTAAAGGTTGTGGCCATGTGAATGTGCCTTTCTGTATGGCAAAACCAGCTGGACAGAATAGTCATTGCTTCTTTTACGAAGGGTACAATCTCCACCTAGGTTTTTGTGTGATCTGCTTAGCTCATGCATACTTATGAGCTTGTAATCTCTGAGTTAAAATAACCAACACTAGAAATTCTGATCTGAAAGAAATGCAAACCATTCACCCCTGAAAGTATTCAATCGCGTCAGAACGAGTATTTGTTAATGTGGAGAGTGCCAGAGAGGTGTATGCCAAGAATCTGACCATTCATGGAGGTGGGGAGGGAGGAATAAGAATGCATCTGTCTACATAAAAAGGATGAATACATTGTTATAAAAAGCAGGAGAAAAGGGGCCATAGCTCATATTGCAGAGGCAGACTAGCCTGGAGCAGGTGATTGCTCTAGTCAATTACAGCCAACTGTTGCTAGGGCAACTCAGCTTCTAAGCGCAGCACGGAGTGCCTCTGGCCTTCTCACTGCTAAGGCAGCAGATTTAGGAGCTCTGCGGTTAGGGAAACTGGTGAAGAAAAAGATAGTTACTGCTATGGTTTGGATCTTGAGAATCCCCCAAAGCTACATTTATCTGGTACTGTTTGTTATTGGGAAGTAGGGCCTGGCCTGGAGGTGCAGATGCTTGGAGTTAGATTGGAAAGATTGTGTCAATTTGTGATTAGGCAGGGCGGGGGGTGGGGTGGGGTGGGGTGTGTGTGTGTTCAGAGAAGAGCTTTCAAGTGTTTGTTATTGACTTCTGGACCAGGAAATGAGCAAACTGCATCCAATCAGAGGGGCACACATCCTGTAGGGGGTCCCAAATCCCATCTCTGAACTAAGTAAAAGAAGGAAAAAGAAACATTGCTAGTTTCTTTGCTTAAAGGCTCTCGCCTAGTCAGTCTGCAGACTTCACTTTGCTCGTGCTTGACTGCAATCGGGTGAGCAGGTCTCCAGCCTCTGGCATGTGCCTCCCCTATTGCCAGCTGTCTGTGAATGAACTGTATGAAACCTTCTGAAACTGAGATAAATACGTCTTCCCTCCCTTAAATTGTGGATGTGGGTATTTTGTCACATTAATGAGTAAGTTACTAAGACAGTTGCAGAAGTTTTGTCCTGGATTGGGGCTCAAGTATTCAAGCAGATATAACGGGCACTATTGGGGTAATCTAAAGGTCTCTGGAACTGAATATTTCTAACCATCTCATATTCAGGACAGTTCTTTTCAAACTGAAGATAATAAATCCTTGGTGGGCTATGAAATTAATTCATTGGAGTGAAGTTGACATCTGAAAAAAATTAATATAAAAACTTTAAAAACTAGACTTTTAGTTTCATTTGAGTTTTTGTTTGTTAGTTTTGAGACAGGGTCTCTCTTTGTAGCCCAGGCTGGTCTTGAATTCACTATGGAGCCCACGTTGGCCTTGGACTCGTGGCAACCCTCCTGCCTCAGCCTCCCGCGTGCTACCATGCCCATTTTATGTGGTGCTGAGGAATCAAACGCACTGGCTAGGAAAGTGCTTTATCTGCTGTGCCATTTCTTCAGCCCCCAGTAGAATGTACTTGCATGGCTGATGCTGCTTTGTGATCCAATGGTTGCAGGTGTGTGAATGAGCACAATACACACACACATATGTATTGAGTTGTGATGTCATATTGTGTTTCCTAATCTGTGAACTGAACTCCAAAACGTTTAAAAGCTGCTGCCACAGGCCACAGAGTCACAATAGCCACCTAACAGGCTATACCTATTTTGGCATACCAAATGTAAATTTTTTACATTTATTTTTTTTGTTCTCATTTTTGCTGTTATCATAAGCCAGATGAAGGCCAATCACTGCTTCCTATCTGTGGTATCAGATAAGAAGACACAGGTAATGTTGGCCAGCTGGGAAACAGGTTTTGATATGTGGCTTCACAGAGAGGTACACCTACAGTTAACTATGGGACTCTACCACTTGGGAATGATAGAGTGTGCATGTGCAAACCAAAAGGAGAGTCTACTCCTCAACGCTCAACTCAAAAATGTTCTTATCTGAACCTTGCTAGGGCTTCTTGGAAGAACAGCATTGTCAAAGTTTTGTTATCTTTTTTGTTTTTCATGGCTCAAAGTGATGAGGTACTACCCACTGGCCATCCCTTACTTTTTTCCTCCCCAATAGAGACCCAATTTTTCTTATACAGGTCAACCTCATGTCTCAAGGAACTGAGATTCTCTAACAAGGATCTATAAAATGTATGCCTCAATTTTTACTAGATTCTAAAGACAGAACAATTGTTCAGTCAACTTATTTTGAAACTTTCTAAATGTGTATTCTCGGTTTTTATATTTACCTTGCCATGGTCTGGCAATCAGAGGCTTGTAGACTAACATCACTTTTGAGACCACACTCTACAGAGCACTGGTCTGAGCTATCTAATCATGGTAATTCTACTTCTCCTGTTCAAAGATTGGTTTATGTACGAGGAAAAGACATGTTTCTAGCCAATAAGAGAGTGTATCTCCTGGAGACATATAGAAATTGTATCTTAGTCTTTGGGGTGGTTGAGGGATATCAGAGCCAGGGCCTTCTCACTAGCGACATGCTCAGGCTCAAGAAAACAAAACAAAACAAAACAAAAAAAAAACACGTTTTATTTTGAGACAGAGACTTGCTAAATTACCTCCAGCGGTGCTCGAACTTGTGCCATCCCCCCCCCCCCCCCCACTCTCAACCTCCCAGGGTACTGGGATTATAGGCATGCGCCCTCTTTCCCTGCTTACCTTAATCTTAACAAGAGACACATGACAGTTGTAATCTTTCTTCCAGGTTTTTGATGTTATTATGTATAACCATCGTCTGATCATAAGGGAAGATGACCCAACACGCTGAAGATAGTGGAACAGTATTGAATCCTAAATGATGTTCCTAGATTGATGAATTATCCTGGATACAGTCAATATCTGGGCTTTGGGCTGCGGGCAGAACTCAGCTATTAAATCACTTGCCTTGCAAGCATGATGCCTTAGGTTCAGTTCCCCAG
The DNA here is from genome assembly GCA_004027205.1 of Ctenodactylus gundi. NCBI lineage: Eukaryota > Metazoa > Chordata > Mammalia > Rodentia > Ctenodactylidae > Ctenodactylus > Ctenodactylus gundi. Next base: position 40,161 of record PVKB01004387.1, on the reverse strand, counting down.
TACCATATAAGCTGGGCATGGTGGCACACACCTGTAATCCCAGCACTCTGAAGGCTAAAGCAGGAGGTTTGCTGTGAGTTTGTAGGCCAGCTTGGGCTCCATAGTGAGTTCAGAGCCAGCCTAGACTAGAGAACATGACCCTGTCTCAAAAAAATCTGGGTTTATGGACACTAATAAAAAGACATTATTAATTGATTCACTTTGTGTAGTCTTTTATGTTATTTGCAACTGAAAGATTTCGAATTGATGCACCTTGTAGAACATGACATATTTAATGAGTTTGGGCACAGAAATGTACCTATTTTTCAGAATTTTATTTTCTTCCCAAAAGAAATTTTAGGAAGAAGTGTTTAGACACTTGGCCACTGGACATAGCAGGTGTCATTCTAATTCTAGCACCGTTTTTGTATTTTATTTGCAATAATTTGATTGTGTATGAGAGAGATCTACAAATTTTAGCACATGCATAGATTCCATAGATTCATGTGACCACTACCGCAATCAGAATACAAAACAATTCTATTCCTCCAAAAATATCATCACACTCTTGAAGTCACAAACCCCACTTCTAACCCCTTATCTGTTTTTCATAATAGTTTTATCCTTTGAAAAATGACACATAAACTTTAAGCATAAAGTACGTAACCTTTGAGACCATCTTCTTTCACTCACCTTAATGCTTTTGAGATTTATCTAAGTTGTTGCCTGTTCAGCACTTTTAAATTTTTAATATTTACATATCACATTCCTTTCCCTTTCCAACACCATGAACACCTCCACACATCCTCTTTCCCGCTCCACAAAGTCTATCTTCTTACTTTTTTCCTTCTTTGACTCTTTATGGTTTGGTTTTCTCATATTAAAAAAAAAACCAAACTATATTTAATCTTGTATGTCTGATTCCATTTTACTAAGCATAAAGGTCTCACATTGCATGCATTTTCCTACAAATCACTCAAATTTGTCTTTATGGCAGAGTAATACTCCAGTGTGCATATATACAACATCTTTTTTATCCATTCAGCTGTTGTTGCACATGTTGGCTTCTTCCAAGATTTGGCTATTATAAATTGTGCTGCTATGAACATGGGTATGCATGTATCACTCTTGTATGATGACTTCAACTCTTTTGAGAAGATCCCCAGAAGAGGTATATCTGGGACAAGTAGAATATCTCTTTATGGTTTTTTGAGGAATCTCCACACTGCTTTCCATAGTGATTGTACCAGTTTACAGTCCCACCAGAAATGTAGAAAGGTTCCTTTTCCCCCTCAACCTCACCAGCATTTGCAAGTTTTTGAGTTTTTAATACCAGCCATTCTTACCGGAGTTAGATGAAACCCCAAGGTTGTTTTGATTTGTGTTACTTTGTTGGCTAAAGATGCTAAACATTTTTCATGTATTTGTTGGCCATTTGGACTTCTTCTGAGAACTATTTAATCATTTTGGATGCCCTTTTTTTTGTTGTGACTTTCTGTGGAGGGTCTAATTTTTTCAGTTCTTTGTATATTCTTGATAATAGCCCTCTGCCAGAGGAGTAGCTAGCAATTTTTTTCCCCCATTCTATCAGTTCCCTCCTCACTCTGCTGTATCCTTTGCTGTATGGAATGTTTTTGATTTGATATAATCACATTTGTTGATTCTTGGTGTTATCTCAGGTGCTTTGGGTGTTTTATTGGAAAGTTCTTGCCTATGCCTATGTCTTTAAGGGTTTTGCCTAGTTTTTTTCTTCCAACAAGTCCAGTGCTTCCATTATAAGGTCTAGATTTTGGAACCATTTTGATTTGATTTTGGTGCATGGTGAAACATGTGCATCTAGTTTGATTCTCCTGTATGTGGCTAGCCATTCTTCCCAGCCCCATTTGTTAAAGAGGCGAGCTTTCTTTACTCCAGCATATGTTTTTGCCCTTTTATTGAAGATCAGATGGCTGAAGGTAAGCGGGGATGCTTCCACAACCTCAGTTCTATTCCATTGATCCACGTGTCTGTTTTTGTGGCAATGTCATGTAGTTATTATAACTATTACTGTAATATAATTTGAAATCTGGTATTGTGATGCCTCCTGAATGTTTCGTTGCTTCAGATCGTCTTAGCTATTTTGGGTTTCTTCTGGTTTCATATAAATTTTTAGATCATTTTTTTCTAGTTTGGTGAAAAATGCTGTTGGTATCTTGATTGGGAATGCATTGAATCTGTATACCAGTTTTGATAGTTTTGCCATTTTGATAATGTTGTTTCTGCCTATCCAGAAGCAGGGTATGTCTTTCTATTTTCTAAAATTCTCTTTGATTTCTGTTTCCAGGGTACTATAGTTTTCAGTATAGAGGTCCTTCACTTAGTTAGGTTGGTTGGTTCCTAGGCATTTAATTTTCTTTCTTCTATATTATTATTATTATTATTTTGTTTTTGTTTTTGGGACAGTCTCACTCTGTAGCCCAGGCTGGTATTGAACTCACCATGAAACCTAGGCTGGCCTTGGACTCAGGGTAATCCTCCTGCCTCAGCCTCCCTAGTGCTGGGACTACAGGCATGTGCCACCATGTCCACTTATGTCACGCTGGGGAATTGAACTGGAGTACTTAGTGCTTGACTTAGCACTTACTAGGCCAGCACTTTAACCATTGAGCCATTCTTCCAGCCCCAGGTAATTAATTTTCTTTGATGTGACTGTGAATGAATTTGTTTTTTTGATCTCTGTCTTTGTGCTTTCATTGTTGCTGTATGGGAATGCTATTGATTCTTGCATATTGATTTTATATCCTGAAACTTGGCTGAATTTGTTTATTAGTTCTAAGAGTGTTCTGGTGGAGCTTTTGGAGTCCTCTATGTAAAACATCATATTATCCGCAAATAAGGATAATGCCATTTCCTCCTTTCCTATGTGTATGCCCTTTGTTCCATTCGTTTGCCTCATTGCTCTGGCTAATATTTCCAGCACTATGTTGAGAGTGGACACGATGGTCTTGTTCCTTGTTTTAGGGGAAATGCTTTCAGTTTTTCTCATTTAGAATAAAATTGGCTGTAAGCTATTATAAATTGCTTTTAACAGCTTGAGGTAGGAATCCTCTATACCTATTTTCATCAGTTTTGATCAGGAAGTGATGTATTTTGCCAAAAGGTTTTTTCCTGCATCTATTGAGATGATTGTGCGATTTTGTTCTTGCTTTTGTTAATTTAGTGTGTTACACTGATTAATTTATGTATGTTGAGCCAGCTTTGCATCCCTGAGATAAAGCCAACTGGTCATGATCTTTTTAATAGTTGCATTCTGTTTGCAAGTTTCTTATTCAGGATTTTTGCATCGATATTCATTAAGAAAATTGGACTGTAGTTTTCTTCCTCTGTTGGATTTTTATCTGTCTTGGAAATTAAGATAATACTTGCTTCTAGGAAGGAGCCAGGAAGTGTTAATCTCTTTTTCAATTTCTTGCAAGAATCTAAGAAGCATTAACACTAACTCTTTCTTGAAGGTCTGATAAAATTTCGCAGTGAATTCATCAGGTCTTGGGCTTTTCTTTCTTGGTAGACCCTTTATTAATGCCTCAATTTCATTCCTGTTTATTGCTTGTTTCATGGTTTTTATATCTTCTTGGTTCAATGTTGGTATGTCATATATGTTTAGGAATTTATTCGGTTCTTTGGAGTTCTTGAATTTATTGGATACAGGCACACAGTAGTTTCTTATAATCCTCTGGATTTTAACAGTGTGCTTTTACCTTTTTCATTTCTAATTGTACTGAGGTGACATTTTTATTTCCTTTTTTGGTGAGTTTGTCCAGACGTTTATCTATCTTACTTATCTTTTCAAAGAACCAACTCTTTGATTTATTGATCTTTTGTACTTTTAGGTTCAATTTTGTTGATCTCTACCCTAATTCTTATACTTTCCTTCCTTATACTGCTTTTGGATTTGGCTTGTTCTTGTTTTTCTAGGACTTTTATCTACATCATTAGATTCCTTGTTTGAGATTGCTGTTGTTTTTTTCTTTTCTTTTTTCTTTTTTTGGTCTGTTTGTTTGTTTCATTTTTATTTTTTGTTTGTTTTATTTTTGAGACAGGGTCTTGCTCTTGAGCCCAGGCTGGTCGTGAACTCACTATGTAGCCCAGGCTGGCCTTGAACTCACAGCAATCCTTCTGCCTCTACCACCTGAGTGTAGGATTACAGGCGTGTGCCACTATGCCCAGCTTTTATGTAGTGCTGGGGAATTGAACTCAGGGTATTCCTCCAGCCCCCTGTTTTTTTCATATGTGTATTCCTAGCTATTAATTTTCCTCTTAGTACTGCTTTCATTGTGTCCTATAGATTCTGGTATGATGTGCTTCCATTTTCATTTGACTTTAGGAAGTTCCTGATTTCTTAGTTTCTTTTATGATTCATTTCTTGTTCAACAATATATGATTTAGGCCTGGAGTAATGGCTTTTGAAGGTATCTGTAGTACCCAAAACAATCTATAGATTCAGTGGAATGTTAATTAAATACTCTTCACAGAAATGGAAGAATCTTAACATTTATATACAACAGCAAAAGAAACTGAGTAGCTAAAATAATTTTGAACAAAATAAGGCTAGAAACATTGTACTACTTGGCTTCATCATATACTACAAATCTATAGTATCCCAAACAGCATGGTACTAGCATAAAGACAGGCATACAGATCAATAGAATGAACAGGGATCCTCACAATAAATCTGTACATGTATAGCCAACTGATTTGATTTACAACGGTGCCAATAATATACAGTATAGACCCATGATATTAGGAATATTTCTTATCCACACACATAAGGCTGAGACAATACACGTACTTTTCACCCTATGTGAAAATCAACTCCAAATGGTTTTGACACTTGAAGGTAAGACCTGAAACTATGGAAGTACTGGAGGAAAACACAGGAGAAATGCTACATGACATTAGTCTGGGCAAGGAGTTTTTAGACAAGACCTCAACAGCATAGGAACTGAAAGTGAAAACAGACAAATGTCAAAGAGATACGTGCACTCCTGCGTTTATTGCAGCACTGTTCACAATGGCCAAGATATGGAATCCACCTCAGTGTACATCAACAGGTGAAATATAAGGAAAATATGGTTTGTATTCACAATGGACTACAAAATGGATGAAATCTTATTATTTGTAGCAACTTGGATGGACCCTGAAGACATTAGGGGAAATAAGTCAAAGAAAGAAAACTGCATGATCCCACTGATGTGGAACCTAAAAAAGCTAACTTCAGAATTACTGAGTAGAACAGTAGTTACAAAGGCTGAGCAAGCTTCAAAGATCCCATTAAAAATTTAATTAACAAATTCAGCAAAAAACTTCACAAAGATTTATATCCAAAATACATAATTCAATTGGAAAATAGATAAAAGATATAAAAAAGAAAGTCATAAAATAGACAAATGGCCAGCTAATATAAGAAAATATTCCTTAATGTTACTAATCAGGGAAATGCATATAATGAGACTTTTCACCCATTAAAGTGGCAACATATTAAAATAATTGGTTAGTGTTAGAGGAATAGCACAGCAGTTAAGTGCTTGCTTAGCAAGTGCAAGGTTATGTGTTCGATTCCCCAGCACCACATAAGCCAGGCATGGAGGTGCATGTCTATAATCCCAGCACTAAGAAGACTGAGGCAGGAGGATTGCCACGAGTTTGAGGCCAGCCTGGGCTGTATAGTGAGATCAGGAGCAAGCTGATATCTGGAGACAATAATGAAGGCCAGCGCTTTCCCAGGAAAAACTAGCAACCTCTCTTCTTCCTTCCCTTTTACTTAGGTCAATCTGCCATTTGGGCTACCACATCTGGGGTGGTGTTCTTCCTTCACTCACTGGCCCACAAGTCATTCACACACACCTGTAATCTCTGCCATGGGTGTTTCCTAATCTCTTCAAGTTGACATAATCCCTCCAATGGTCATTTCTTTTCTCAAAAAAATAAATAAGTAAATAAATAAAAAGGAAAGAAAAGATGATTCCAGCTCACTACATTCTTAATTGTACACTATATTAACCAATTCTTGTCTCCAGATGTAAGCTTGCTCCTGTCTACATGTCTCTGATTTTCATCACAAATTCACAACAGTCTCTGGTCTTTGCTCTTGCTCTTTGAACAATAATGATTTGTGGCACACTGGCACTGAATGTCCTGCAATCTTGGACAGGTGTTCTTCTTAGTTTGGAGCAGCCACTGGACCCTCCAGCCCTTGCTTGTGCAGGCCACCATTTTGGACTATCTCCTCCAATTTGTAAGTTCTCCAAATAAATTCCCTTTGTTTATAATATCTGTTAATTCTGCCTCTCTAAGAATCTTAACCAATACACGAGGTCTTGTTCTGTATTCTATAGTTCAGACTGGTCATGAACTCACTATGTATCCCAAGTTGTCCTTAAATTCACAGCAGTTCTCCTGACTCAATCTCCGGAGTGCAGAGTGGGGCATTGCAGGCATGTGCCACCACACCCAGTGTATGGGGTGCTGAGGGATTGAACCAAGGGCCTTGCACTCTCTAGGCAAGCATTTTAAGCAGTGACCTATGCTCCCAGCCTTGGAATAATTTTTCTGTAGGCCAATTTGACATTATGTATTAACATTTCAAAATGTAGGTCTCTGTGTGGCTGTTTCACTTCTCCGTTTTAGGGAAATATTTTTAGCATATACACAAAGTGAATTTATAAGAATTATTATTGTAGCATTGTTAATAAAAAGTACTATGAAAGATTGAAAACATATTTATCAACAAGTAAATGGTTAATTTTATGTTATACTTAGTTAATGGACTCCCATGCAGTAGGAAAATGAATGAGGTGATTTTATACATCCTGACATGTAAAGATCTTCAAGATATGTTAAGTGAATAAAGCAATTAACAAAACAATACATAAAATAGGATGTTTATATTTATTTTAAAAACTATTTCTACTTCTATACTGTTAAGAGGATTTAAAATTTGTCTGTTGGATATTTTACAACAACATATGAATGTGTAATTAGGAAAACAGGTTTTATTAGATAGGACCTGACTCTGTAGTCCAGGCTGGTCCCACACTCACTGTGTAGACCAGGCTGGCCTTGAACACACAGCAATCCTCCTGCCTCAGCCTTCCGAGTGCTGGGATTATAGGCATGCATCACCACGTCTAGTTTATGTGGTGCTTGGTAATTGAACCCAAAGCCTTGGGCTTTCTTGGCAAGTACTTTGCCGAGGTATACCCTCAGCCCTAAGAAAACAAGTTTTAAAATGAGAAAAGAAAAAGTTAATTACATGTTATATCAAACAATACTTCATGCTGCCATTAAAATATTACAGACAAATATTTAATGACAACAAATATTCACTAGATTAATAAAATAATAACATAATACAATAATAATTTTGTTAAAATATGCATATAGAAAAATGCTGAAAGGTCATAAAACCAGAACTCTAATTGTTCTTTACGGGTGGTGGGATTATAATTATTTGCTTGCGCTGGGTGTGGTGGCACATGCCTGTAATCCCAGCACTCGGAGCCTGAGACAGGAGGATTCCCGTGAGTCCAAGGCCAGCCTGGGCTCCATAGCGAGTTCAGGACCAGCCTGGACTACAGAGCAAGACCCTGTCTTAAAAAAATTATTTGCTTTTGATTTTTTTCTTTATGCTTTCATATACACTTTCTGAATATAAAAGAAAAATACATACATGTATGCATTTATGTGTACTGTGGTGATATCACTTAGAATTAAGACTGAGGAATGGAGTTAGCACATTTTCTGGACCTCCATCTGGGGTGGGTGGGCCTTTGCTCCACTCATCAGTCAGACTCTCAGTCTTCTTTGTCTCTCCTACCTCAGTTGGGTGGCCTGGAAAGCCTGTAAGGGGAGTCCAGAGTTTGTTGGGTTGTGGATTTGGAGATTAGATGGGTGGTGTGAGAGGACAACCATTTTTGTGACCCCCACCTTCATTCTCAGACCTTAGATGATCCAAATGAATTCCTTTAGATTTTTGTGAATTGAAATGGGCTCTAGTTCTTCTACTCTCATAGTCTTTGAGCCGCAAATTAAAATGTAAAATAGGGCTGTACAGTTTGGGGGATTTTTGAATTAGAAGTGGGGAACTAGATTTTATGGCCCTAGGAATTAACAATAAAAAAGTAGGGATCAGACTTAGAAGTAGACAGCATGAATAATTAGAATTGAAGCAGACGCTGTGTGAGATTGGAATTAGAATGAAGGGGTTTATTAAATTAAAACAATTCAAAATTGTATTAGCATGGGTGGGCGTACAGTAAGATAGAAATAAATGAGTTTTCGTTTGTTTCTGGTGGGACTGTATATTGTTACAACTGTTCTAAAGAGCTTGTTCAATGTTTGGGGAGGACTACTATTTTGACACAACTATTTAATTTCTACAAATTTCTCCTTGAAAAAAATACAAACAATTACTTATCCACTCCTATCTGTATTTCTTTTTCCTTTCTGTAATGATTTTAATATGTACAGTGGGGAGAAGGAACACAGTCCTTTTAGTAGTTGCTTTCTTCGTCCTACCTGGTACTTCTCTTAGCATCTTTTGCTTCTTCTTGCTGTAGATGTGTGTTTCCACTCTTTTCTTTGTGAATTTGAGGTTGTTTGTCCTTGGACTTCTTGAACAGCTTTATTGCCTGATGTTAGTAAGTAGCAAAGTGACACAACTCTCCGATCATGTGTTGCACAAACTTGGGGTGCTTTGTCTTGATTACCTTGCAGCTCAGGTTGAGGATCACAGCTGTGGGGTAGTACAGAACCACGGCTGTTGCTCTTCAGTGACTACTGTAGCAGATGCTATGTCTGTATTTCTAATAAAAAACTAATAAATAACTTTCTTTTCCATATTTTTATTAATATATATAGGCGATACACAATGGTTTTATAGAGCTTGAGTTTTTTGCTATACACAAGGGTTACACAGAGCTTGAGTATTTTGCGCACATAAACATCGTGTCAACATTACAATCCCTATCCTTCCCACTTTTTGGCCCTCCTGCACCTTCCCCATCCTCCCTAATTCCACACTTAAAAATAACATTGTAAGAATACTCAAAAAAAATCTATTTTAAGGGGTCTGTGTACACCTGAAGTTTCTTATGAAATTTTAAGTATTATATGGGGGAGATGGATGCAGTCAACTGATTACCGATTCAAGGCATGAATAACTGTTCTCCAAGACTGCGATTAAATTGTTTGATTTCCTCTCTATATCAAGAGTTCTTTGGTTAGTGCTTTTGTATTTATACTTAAAGATATCAATTTAATATACACATTTTGTTGAAAATTCAAACCTCACAGTAGTATTGGGAGTTGCAAATTAAAGCTGCCCTATCCTCTTACCTTCCAATTTCATTCTGCACCCTCAGACGAAGCATGATTAGTAGAGGACCCCTACCAGGTCCTTTTCATTGCTATGCATTTACAAATACAGATCCTCTGAAGATTCTTTGCCAGTCAGACTGGACAGCAAATAAAACCAAAGAGAAAAGAATGTCCCAGGGCTTACTATGTGCTTCAAGTGTTCTAAGGGTTTTCCTTGTGAACTCACTGTGGTTGGGGGAAAACATACTTTCCTTCTCTGCACACAGTGTTCTGGCTTGCCTTACTGGCCCCAGCCCCCCATGTTTTGACACAGCTAAGTAGATCACTAATTTTTCATCAAATCATGACCCCCTCAGCAACTCCTGCAGTGCCTGGAATCAAATCCCTGTTTCTTAGTAACTCTACTTTCCACTCTGGTTTCCTTTATTGGCGGTGGGCATCTCAGGCGCAGTCCCTGATCGGGGAATCAACTTCACCCCAAGAGACAGAGGCGGAGCTTCCCGTGTGCTGGGTGGAGCCTCTAATCAAGTGTGAGAAGAGCCGCACGGGGGAGGCTTTCCTCTCAGGGAGCAGGGCTGAATCAGGGCCGCAGACACCACACGCTCTTGCGGGTCCCGCGGATCACTGACGCCAAGGTGAGCGCCTCAGCCCGGGCGGGGCGTGGGGCCAGTTCCCCCCGGACCCTGCGGAGGCTGGTGGGTGACGGCCTCGGGGAGCCTGCGGGAGCGGCTGCTCGAGGGGCCGGCGGCCTCCCCTCCCCTTCCTGAACCCCGCCTCCTCTCCCCTCCCCCAGGCCTTTGCCGGCGCCCGCGGAGCGAGCCGCATCTTTGGGGACAGCTGGGCAGCGGCCAGCAACGCGGCGAGAGAGCGGCCGATTTTGGAGATGCGAGGTACTGGCGTTAGCCTTGACCAAGTGGCCCTAGAGGGAGAGTAGAGGCCGGGCCTTTGGTGTTTCTCACGGATTTGAGGAAAGCGGCCTCGAAGGAGAGGGAAGGTGAGGGGCGGGCAGGCAGGCTTCGCGGGTGACTGCTAGGCGTCGTGGGTATGTTTTGGTATCTAAATGGTACTATACTCCCATTCATTTAGCCCAATTTCTTTCTAAAAATGTAACTATGTGTCTTGTAGATCCTCCTATTTAGGGAATCCAATTTAATCCCAGTTTTTAAACAGCTACATTGTATTATTGTACTACAGTTTAACCATTTCCTGATTAATGTGCTTTACCTAGTTTCCGTTTTGGGGGTGGATTGTGCAAGCAATGCTGGAATGAATGGTTTGTGTATGTGTAATGAACATATATATGGATTTCTGAGGAAGAAATTATTAGAAGAGTAAATGTTGAATAAAAGTTACGGATTTTGAATTTTGATAGTTTTTTCAAATTGCCTTTTAAAAAGGATATAATTTACACTCCAATGTTGTGTGAGAGTGCCTGTTTTTCCATAGTCGTGCCAACACAAATTGTTACCAATCTTTATAATTTTAGCCAGTTTAAAGAGAAAAATGTACGTCATTGTTTTCATTTGTGTTTTCCTGATTATTTCTTAGTAAATTGAACATGTTTTTATTTCTATGGTTACAAAAGTGAATAGGCAAGTATAATAGTTGCCCTATCAACAAGCAATCAGCATTTAGAAAATTTAATTTTAAAAAAATCCACTCGTGATAGCAAGAAAAATGAGTAAACTGGAAGTAAACTATCGAACTTTATCGAGAAATATAATAAAAGCGTTTGCATAAATGGAGAGGAGATAACCATTCTTCTGGATAAGAAGGCTCAATTTTGTAGTGATGTTCGTTTTTTCCTATATTGATTTATGCGGTTGATGCAATTTCAATACATATACTAAGTTTTTAAACTTATTATGCTTCTAAAGTTCGTCTGAGGGAGAATGGCCAAGAATAACCGAGAAAATACTTTAAAAGATAAGTACAGACATGGATATGTGTACACTTACCTATTAAAATATACTCTAAGGGAGTAACATTTAAATTAGAATGGACAGAACAATGCGCTAGAATGGAAAAGCACTCAACTTGGGAAACATTGTTTGGATAGAGGTTGAAAAACTGCCATATCAAAAGCTTTAAGTATTCATCCCATCCCCAAGCTTTAATTTTTCTTTGAGGGTAGATTCCTTTGTTTTTGGGGTAAAACACTTTATTGGGCCTTTCTGGTTACGGTAAGGTATAGCTTTGGTAGCTAAAATTGGTGGCTTTGGAGGTTGAATGATTCGGGCCTTTAGTTAGGTTAAAATTCATTCAGGCTGGCCTGCAGTGCGACGAGGGCAGTATTCTGAATATTCGAGGTCTTTTAAATTTTTTTCTGATCTAATGTGCAAAAAATGTTTTGTCATTGTTTTCATTTGTATTTGCATGCTGATTGTGAGGTTGAACATCTTTTATGTGTTAGCCCAGAATAGTAAATTATTCCTGGAAGCAGGTAACAATGGGAAACCCCTTGCTCCTCTTTCAGAATGGAGTTTGGTTAATTGGTATAGCCCTGCACAGAAGCGTGGGAATAAACAGGTTGACTTTTTGAAATTTCCTCAAGCTGTACGCAGGCTCTAGACATCTAGATCGGGGGTGGAGGCAGTTTTCTGGACATGGCCGAGATTTGGCGCTGAGCTGTGTCATCGCGAGGTTTGGCAGTCTGCACCGCAGTGGGTCGGAAACCTCGTGGTAGGCGAGATCCCTGCAAGACAGGGTGCTTCCTCTCTTTGCCCGAAAAACTCCCATTTTCATGAAGCCCCACCTTTCTCCTTTTTAGGAGTGTGCACTAGGTCTCGCGAGATCTCTTTTTTTTTTTTCCCTAAAGGCGAGGCGCGGGCGGCATCCTGCGGTGGATTTGGAAGGTCTCGCTGAACCGAAGCCTAATATCGCGATAGTTTTCCCAGCGCATGCGGGAGCCGACAGCTGCAGATTGGCTCCGCCCCTGGGTGCTTCGTGAGGTTGTGCGTCATTTGCTTTTCACTTCGTGTAGGGTGAGAGTGGAGCTGTAGCGACTTCGGCTTTGGTGGGAGGACGGGTCTGGGAAAGGCTGGGCTTAGGCTTTACTCGTGCGGTAGAGGTTCTCCCGGGATCGCGTGGTGGCTGCAGCGTTTCGGCTATTGACTGCAGTCGCGGAGGCGGTGGCAGCGTTTTTGGCTCGTGCTGGTCTTAGGCGGTGAGTTCTCGCGGGAGTGGGCTTACGTCCTCGTGGGATTTTTCGGCAGTGGCGGAGGTAGCTCGGAGGTGGGGGGGGGCAGTGACTAGGGTCGGTCCGCCTGCTGTTAAGATGGCGGCGGTGGTTGATGTCTGTCCGGCTAAGACCCGGGGTTGAGGTGTTGCCTGTCCGTGTCTGTGACGCCTCTCAGGTACACGACATTAAGGAAGTGACGAATGTTGAAACTCCGATGTGCCAGTAAACCGTACCTGAAACGAAGACCATCCTGTTCCTAATAGATTGAGGCGACCCCATTTCCCGGGCCTCAGCCGCGTGTGGGCCTGCCTTTGCCCACCAATGGGCCAACGACTCCGTTGTCGCTGCCGCCGCAGTGGGCGGGCTGGGAAGTGTGGGAGGAGAGTCCAGAGTTCGTTGTTTGTGGGGCTGAGGGTTAGATTGGGTTGTGTGAGAGGTTCCACCAACGACGAATGAGTCCATTCTGTTTTTGCGGGCCTGCCTCCTTTTTCAGCCCTTCTCAAATGAATCCCCTGAGTTTTTTGTGAGTTGAGATGCATCACGGTATTTGAGCTAAGGTTTAGGGTCAGGATGTATAGTCCTGACGTACTCTTCCCCATATTCTATCGCCCTTTCAGATCTCCCTCATTTACGCGGATAGTTAGGACTTGTTTTTCAAGGGGGAAGTCACAGCTGTTCTCTTGTCACCCCCTCCCCAGACCATCTAATTTAGAGCTTGGCCTCAGTCCTGTGGCCTGTCTGGTCTTCCTCGTTCATTGGTCCCTTTGGCGCAGGCGATGAATAGAGCCCATTCTGTTCCCTGCGTTTACTCCATCTTTGTGGATGGAGTCATAGTAGTCTTCCATTTCCTCAGGTTCTCATGCTTGTATGATCCGGATTCACTGGAGTACTGGTTTTTTTCAACTCTTCATGCTGCTAGACCACTCTTAGGAGAACAATGAATGAGCCGTTGGGGTTGGTAGTTTCATAATTGCAGTCCTCGTGTCCTCATTAGTGGCTGTTAGCCCTCCCTCCCCTTTTCACCTTCCCTTCTTAATCAGTAAAAGGCCTCAGATGATAACCCTCCAGTAAACCAACTTTTTTGTCTTCCATCCCATATTCACCCTGCAAACCTGGGACCCGCCCCTTTTTCTGCTTTAGTTTTCAGTTTGTAGTCTCTAGGTCTGTGGACATTTTTTTGTTGCTACCTCTTACGTACTTTACATTTTTTGATCCTTGTGTTCACTGCCTCCCCACACGCTAAATACTCTTTTACCAAGAGTTGAACGAAAGGGAGGGTGGTTATATTTTCTTCTCTTGTGTTGGGAAATAATATTGACGGATTGTGTCGTGCTTCACAAACATTGTCTTGTCCTTCTTTATTTACTCTCTATTCTGCCTTTTACTATAGGCAGTTAATTCCCTGTCACTTGTTTCCTTGGTAGATTACATGTTGAGCATTGCCTCCTTTTACCTGTAATGGATAGATTGAAGAGACACCAATATTTCCCATTCATGCAAGGCAGTCTGATATGGTGGAAGTATTGTGTGCTTTGGGTTCACATTAAGCTTTGTGACCTTGGGTAAATTATTTTTCAAATCTGTTTATGCACTTAATGGGGATGGTAATGGTAGTGCATACATTCAAGGGTTGTTGCTAGAATTAGAAAATTTGTACAGTGCCTGACAGAAAATTGGTCATGGTAGGCGCAAAAATTGTCATGGATTTTTCGTGGTGTAAGAATAGATTGGTCGATGCATCTGTTATATGCTACCTTTATGATCTGGGAAAAAATAAGAGATTTTTTTTGTTTGTTTCTTATATTTTCCCCTTCCTCACCAGCCTTTTATCTCCAGTGCACTGGGTTCATGGTACTTGAACTTGATTTCCACCCTGTTTCCTTCCACTAGTCTAGGAATTTCAGTGAACTATCTCTCCTTAAATGACTGCCATCATAATAATGTTCCTGTCAAGAACCACACCCAGGTGTTCTACCTTTTGGAAGGAGTGCTTCATTCCTTGCGTACTCATTCCTTTCATTCCTTCCAAGGCGGTCTGTCCTGTCATCCACCCTACCAAAAAAAAAAAAAAAAAAAAGAAATTTGGTGCTATACATTTTAAGTGGTAAAGAGAACTTGCTTGCCAGCTAGTTTTCAAATGGTCATGTTGCTTTTTCCTCTGCCCCATTTGTTTCAGTGTTGGAATTGGTTACTTTCTTACCAGGATAGTATCTGAAAGATGTTACAAAGTTTCATTGCCTGCTTTTCAGAGGGAACCACTCCCAGTTCTTTTGTACACTATTTCCTATTGCACTTTTGCTGTTTTATGTTTTCCAATGTGCTTATTAAATAGAAGAATGTTTGATTGGGGGTTTCCTATTAGTGCTTTGATTAGATCAATATTAAAGTGGGTGCTGCTTTTTCATTACATTGGATGGATGATGGGCATTGAGATAAGAATGTGGTAGTTAAAATTGTACTGTGGCTGACTGTAGTTTCTAGCTTCAGGATTTACTTTGCTTTGAAGTGCTTTGAAAGTAAATGAATTTTCTCCTCTTGTAGAGGACAGGCAAGATATTAGTAACCATAAGTTAAGTAACCCTCAGTTTAACTTGCCATTCAGCATTAGAATGAATATAGAAATGATAATATAGGTGTGACTTAAAAATTTTAATTTATTCGAGGTAGATTTTTGAAGACTAGAGTAAGGCAATGCCAAATTAAAAAAAAAAAAACTTTGTATAAGGTTCAATGGCAGGGTTCAACTTTAGTTTCCAAGGTGTTTATCGTTTTCCAAAAAGCGTATATGAAGGTTATCATTAACTTTTATATGTATGGGTTTGTTTGTTTTTGCAGTACTGCAGTTTGAATTCAAGGCCTTTTGCACTATTCTATATCCCTGGCCTATGTTATAAATTGTTATTTTGAGACAAAGTCTCATTAAGTTGCCAAGTTGCCCAGGCTGGGCCTGAACTTGTGATCCTCATGCTTCAGCCTCCCAGGGTAGCAGGATTATGGCCCTGCAGCACCAGGTCTGGCTATGTGTATAGGTTTTTCACAAAAATTTACATTTTTCTTAGTATTAATAAATAGCAAGGATATAAAACTATCTTTGAGGTAAATACTGTCTTCTGTAATTTCATTTGGGTTGAAAACTTCAGTTTTCAGGGGAGTCTGTCAGATGACACATACTGCTGTAGCTACTGGTTTCTGAATTCAGTTACTACTCAAAGCAGGTCCTAAAAATGCAAATTGACACCTTGAGATCATGATGCTTAACAAGTCAGTCAGACACAAAAGGTTAAATACCACATGGTTTCACTCATACAAGAATCTCAAAATACAAATGAGTCCCAAAATACAAATGGCTATAAAAGCAAACTAAAAAACTAGGTAAGAAAGATGGAGGAAGACTTAGCAGAAATGGGAAGGGCACCTGAGGACCTGGGAAAGGGGAACAGAGAGGGAGGATGGAAGAAATAAGAATCATGCTGTATGTATATACACCAATCTCCAAGTTGTGTGTAATGAATATGTAAATGAATATGTATTACAAACATATACATTAAAAAATACAAGTTGATTATGAGGACTATTGCTTCAGAAATAGTATGCGGTTATACTTGAACATTGATACTCTGGTTAACTCCCTCACACTGTAATGTGCATCTCCCCTTTCCACATTTTTGGTAGGTCCTCCAGTAGGCTAACCTGAGTGGGTTCGTGCTCCAGAGGAACCAGCAGATAGACCAACTTGGTTGGGAACGTTCTGGAAGCTGTTGGAGCAGTGTTGGGATTTCCTATCAGGATGAGTATGATTGGCTGTGATTTTAGGTGAGTTTTTATACATCTTTGTGGGTAATAATTGTATTTTACCTCATGAAATGGAGATGGTGGGGGTATTTCCATTCTGTGACTAAACTACTTTGGTTTCTTCTATTGCCTGGATGTGATGATGCAGCACTGGTTGCTTCTGTTTAAGTGCCACTCATCTGAATTAAGGGGAACTGTTTAAGTGAGTTTTCAAAGTAATCATGAAAAATCTCAATCAGAAACTGAATAGTATAATGATCCCCCATGTAACTATTACCAGCTTTCACATTTGCCAACTTGCAGCCATTCTGTTTCATCTGTTTCTACCGACTGCCAGCCATTTCTTTAAAAAATTTCCCTGTTGTTATATTATGTTTATTTGTAAAATAATTGTATGTCTTAAAGGCAGAGACTTTTAAAAAATCTCAAATCATTGTACGACTGAAAAAATTAACTTTTCAGTGGAAAATATGAACTTAGAATTCAAACTTTTCCAATTTTCTCAACTTTTTTTTCCCTTTAGTTTGACTAGGATCCAGAGAAAGTCCATTTATTGAAAAGTGTCAATATGCATCTTGTCTGTTTTAATCTTCAGGTTCCTCCCTTTCTTTTATTCCAATTGACTTGTTAAAGAAATTGTTCTGTAGGGTTTCTCCCACATTTGGACATTGTGATCCAGTAGTGATGTTTTACTCGTTCTTGTTCAGGATTCTGAGGACACACTAAAATGGAACAATGGAGTTGAAAACTGCTGGCCTAGCCACTATCCTAAAATAACTAGTTACAGATTCCTGCTTCTGTTGTAAATTCTGTTTTGATACTTAAGTTTCATGTCTTGGCCCACTGTTGAGCGTGAAGAGCCTGATAGAAGAGGCTTTTTTCTAGATAATGCCCTGATTGTGCTTGGAGGCAGGGGTTGTATATGATAACAGTATCCTTAAGTGACTTTCTTATTTTTATGGTATACTATGTTACTTTTTATTATTTTGATGTTGAAGTTACGCTCTAAACCATAACTTCTTAGATATTAAGACTTAGGGATGAGTTCTTCTGTCATACAGTTCTTGAAATGACAGTGCTAGAACAATTTTTGAAAGCTTCCACTTACATCTGATTTTCAGGTATCATACACAACTATACTCTTTCTGTTCTTTTTGTTTTATCTGAATATGGTATTTCCTGCAACACTAAGACTATTTATTTATTGCTTGCTTTATGTAGTGCTAGCCATTCTGGGTTCTGCCCTATGGTTTATTCCATGGTTAAAACCAGAGAATGGGAATTGGGCACACAAGCTCCAGCCAGCCTTTGGTTTAGAGCAAGACTGCTTATTGTGTTAAGAGTAATTTCAGGTGAAAGGGGCAATAAAGGGGAAGGCCATGAATAGAAAATTTTCAGTTATTTAGATGTAATATTGTCAGTTAACAGTGCTATTGGCCATGAGTTCGGGCTTTTAAGTTCATTATTCAGTCACTACTTGAAAATTGACTAAGTATTAAAGAAATGATTTCCTACTTTCAAGAGAATAATTTTGAACACATTGGATATAGTGGTTATTTAACTTGAGTTTTCTGTAGTTAACAAGTTTAAACAAAAACCCGAGTTTTTGAAGTTAGGTTTACTGTAGAGTACTGGTATAGAACTTTGTACACAATAGGCATTCTATTTCTTTTTTACCCTTTTTTTTTTTTTTTTTTTTTTGAGAAAGGCTCTGTAGCCCAGGCTGGCCATGAACAGTAGCCTGCCTCAGCTTCCAGAGTGCTGGGATTACAGGCATGCACCACCATGTCTAGCTTTATGTAGTACTCAGGAATCAAACTCAGGACCTTGTGCTTGCAAGACAAGCACTTCAACCACTGTGCTATTTTGCCACCCCGTAGACATTATAATATTTGAATATTTTCTAGTTTTAACAGCTACAAGTTTATAGTTGGTATTGTTTTTTTTTTCTTGCTATGAGTTTTTCACCACATTCTCAAAATATTGAAATGCCAAACAGTTGCTTTGAAAAATATTTCTTCACATTTGATGTTACCTTTTGTGAAGTAAGATTAAGTTGTTGAAATACGTTTTGCAGGTATAACCATATTTGGCTGATTTCTAATGATCTCACCATCTATACGGTAGATAATCACAAGCACTTTGGTTGGCCCTTGGTGTTTTCCTGTGTTGCTCTTTGACTTGTTTTATCAATGACTGATTATTAGTTGTTTATGTATGTCAATGTCAGGGATAATTCAGCTCTTAAGATTCTTTCAAAGCCCTCTCATTTGATGTGTCATAGGGGTTGAGTTGCTAAAACTTGATGTACTTGTTGGCCAGCTTGGTTTTCTGGTTATAGAAATGCTTTCAGATAGTGAAGTAATGCCTGTCTGTGAATTAAAAATAACTGCAGGTTTTGTTTGAACTGTTGTTAACTGAGAATTTTCAGCTTTTAGTTCCCTTAAAAAGTTTTAGATCATTGGCTTTTGTTGTTTGTAGTACTGGGAATTGAACCCAGGGCCTTTGCACTGAATGTTTACATTCCCAAGCCATTTTTAGTTAAGTTGCCCCAGCTGGGCTTGAATTTATAATCTTCCTGCCTAAACCTTTCAGAGTGTTGGGATTGTAGGCTTGTGCCATGCTGCCAGGCCCAGCTAATCTTCGCCTTTCCATAATATATATGCACCAATTCCTCAATTACGCGTTGCAAATGCATACTAATAAAGAGTGAAGGTTGGGAAAAGGAGAAAGGACCTTGAGGACAGAATAACAAACATTAATTGCCTCCTCACAATGAGATTTATTGAAGGGCTGCTTTGCCCCAGACACCGTGCTAAATGCCTGACATTTTATTTCATTTTTATAAAATTCTCATTTGCACAACCAGGTTCTTCTAATACAGTTTTATAGATCATGAAATTGAAGCTCCAAAGTGTATTCATATATATGTGTGTGTGTGTGTAATGTATATATTTAAGTTTGTTTAAATAATACATAAAATTTTACATATAAAAAGTAAAATTACAAGGGCTAAAGGAATGGCACAGCAGTTAAAGCACCTGCCTTGCAAGAGCAAGGCTCTCAATTCAATTTCCCAGCACCACATAAAGCTGGACCTGGTGGTGCATGCCAGTAATCCCAACACTTGGGAGGCTGAGGCAGGCAGATTGTCCTGAGTCCAAGGCCAGCCTGGGCTACAGCAGTGAGTTCAGGACCAGTTTGGGCTATAGAGCGAGACCCTGTCTCAAAGGAAAAAAATTTACAGTCATGGCATTATAGATTGATCCCAGAGTGTGACTTCATAGAAAATTAGAATTTGCTTTTGCTTTTATGAAGGTATCATTAAATGATATTGGCAGTATAGATCTGATTAATTTTGGATTGCTGGTTTAACTAGATGATGTTAAAATTCGTGAACCTGAAATTCTGGTTATAATTTTAAGTGTTGAAAGAAAGTTTTTCCATTTCAGTAGTTATTAAATGGTGACTGAAAGGGACTAAAACTAGAGAGAATTTAAAATATTCTGAATGGCCCAATGATTTAGAAACAATCTTTTAAGTCTAAAGATAATTGCCCTGGAGATACTTGGGTAATACTGCATTTGCTGTCTGCTTGTGTTTTGGAACAATTTTTAAAAGATTGCTTTGATAATTACAGTATTTGCTACATTTATTTTTTTATACACCTGTCTACTACCTATTTTATACTGAGGTCTGTTTCTTTTGGTTCTGGCTTCCCCCTCCCCTCTTTTTTTTTTTTTTTTTTTTAAAGATAGAATCTGTCTCGCTACGTTGCCCAAGCTAGCTGGCCTCAGATGACTTAAGCCACATGCCGACATGTTTGGCTCACCTTCCACTGTTTTTTATTATTGCATTCTACCAATTGAGTTCCTATAGGTAGAAATACTTTCTCTCGTAGTGATTTAGAACAAAGACTATGGACCCAGACTGTGGAATCAAGTTCTGGTGCTGTTTTTTTTTTTTTTTTTTAAATCAGCTATATCATCTTGTACAAGTTACGTAACCTCTTTGTATCACAGTTACGAATCTGTAAAATAATATTACCTATCTCAAAGAGTTAAGTTTAGTTGAGTTAATGCATGTCAGGTGTTCAGGTTCTGAAACTTTTTGGGAGCATCAGAATCATCTAGAAGATTTGCTGAAACAGAACACTGGGTTTCAGCCCCAGCATTTCTGAGTCTTATTCTGAATGGGGCCCTACTAGATTTTCCACTTATAAATTCCCAGGTTATACTGATACTGATGATCAGAATATCATTGACATAGGTCAGTAGTTGACACATAGTATCTAGTAACTATTGGTTTTTTTTGTAGACCCTTCTCTTAATCTGTGAGTAAAATGCTTCACTTGTTTAGTACTGCCTTCAGCTTGAGCAGTTTGAAATCATCTGTTACATTGGTTCCTAAAGTATATTCTTCAGAGTAGTAGTCCTTTCCATATATTGATGATTGGTAGGTGGATCCAGGGGCTTGATAAATTCAGGTTAGTTCCTTTTGGCAGACATTGGCGGGAGTGTGTTTAATTCACAACATTCATTATGTTGTGATGATGTCTTACATTTTTAAAAATCCAATAATTCATTGAGGTTTGCATGATTTCATTGGGGATTGCACAGTGGGACACTTCAATGCTATCACTTTAATGCTCTCACTTTTTTTCATCTATTGGAGTAATTTCATGCTTCTCTTTAGTCTTTATTCGGTTACTGGGTAATGAGGGTTTATAAGGGCAAAATAAATGGCTGGCTGGCTGGCTTTCTTTCTTTCTTTCTCTCTCCCCTGCCTTTCCCTCCCTCCTTCCTCCCCTTCCCTTCCCTTCCTTCCTCCCCTCTTTCTTTCTTTCCTTCTTTCTTTCTTTGGTTTTAGTTTTGTGACAGTCTCACTAAATTTCCCAGACTGGGCTCAAACTTGTGACCCTCCTGTCTCAGCTTCCCAGAGTGCTAGGATTACAGGTCTGTGCCACCTGGCCTGGAACTTGTGATTCTCTTATCTCAGCCTCTCTATTGGCTAGGATTATAGGTATGTGCCACTATACCTGATTGTGTTTTGTTTTGAGGCAGGGTCTCACTTGGTAGTCCAGACTGGTCCTGAGCTCACTATGAAACGTAGGCTGGCCTTCAACTAACTCATGCCAGACCTCTTGCTTCAGCCTCTTGAGGGCTGGGATTATAGGAATATGCTACCAATCAATGCCCTCCTTATATGATGCTGAGGAATTGAACCCAAGGCCTATCACTTCCTAGACTAGCACTTTTAACTACTGAACTATGCCCCCACTACCACCCCCTTTTTAAACAGCTTTCCAAATAGTGAATTTGTTTCTGGTCATTTCAGAAGATTATGTTTGTATATGTATATGTGTATAACTGCAGTCATGAGTTTATAAACATTTAATGAGTTTCAGTATTAATATATTGAGGTTCACATTGTCCCTTGGTGAATGGGACTCATAGTTGACCCTGATTATTTTTGACCATAATAATCTGCCTAGTAGTCTTCAGTAGTTTTTTTTTTTTTTTAAACAGGGTATTGCAGGCTTACTCTTTCCATTTCTACCCTGGACCTAAATCAGCTACTGAGATGAAGATAAAAGGTGAAGTCAGGAGAAATGGACTGTGTGTAATGGATAGCTTTGAGCTTTGTGCTGAGTCCTCCTTTTGTCTTTCTACTTAACTTCCCCGGGATACCTCTATTCCTTACCTACCCCTCATGTAAGATTTAGGTGGAAAGTTTTGGGAAGCTTTGATAATAGAGCATAGAATGTGGGTAATTCTGACTTTGTTATCTAGCCAGTTATTCTATCGTTGTTTCATCTGGGAACATACCTTATTCATTTTTAATGGAATTAAATGAGAAAATTAAAGGTTGTACTACACTGTAAGTAATGAGTAGATGGTAACTTATTTAATATACTAGGTCCAGGGTAGAAATGGAAAGAATAAGCCTGCAATACCCTGTTTAAAAAAAAAAAAAACTACCGAAGACTACTAGGCAGATTATTATGGTCAAAAAGAATCAGGGTCAACTATGAGTCCCATTCGCCGAGCAACAATGCGAACCTCAGTACATCTTGGGTGAGCAGTCTGGGTGTTGAAATAATGGCCAGTTGGCAAAGTGTGTCTGGACCCCCAAGGTTTGTGTAAGATAGTAGAGGGAAGAGATAGGGTTTGTTAGTCATTTTGTGTCTAAGACTTTGATTAGCGATAACTGAATGTTTCACTGGAGTAGGTTTTCACTTTGAAAAATCTTAGGAGTCACATTCTTTATGGGTCTGATCCAGTTCTGTGGAGACACAAATGACATTGGTTACCTTGATATCTTTTTGTCTATTCAGCCCCCCCGTACTTGAGGGCTCTTCTGTTCAAGGTTCTGCGGTAACCTTAGTAACCATAACAAGTCTTCAGTAGTCATCAGTGTCACCATCAATGTACTTGAATTGTTCATATACAGAAGGTTGGAAAGTAGGTAAATTTTAGCCTTTTTAACATTTTACATAACATCTAAGACAATGTGTTGTCATATAGTAAGTGCTCAGTAAAGGGAAACCATTGCTCATTTTCAAAAACTATAGTATGTCTTTTCCCTCTCACTTTAGTTTTCATTCAGCTTAATAATGATTTGATGAGTGTTTCTAAGTACAAGGAAGTAGGGACAGCAAAACAACACTTGGTTTTGACCCGTAAGATACTCATAATCCAGTTAAGGACCGTGAGATTATGTTTAAAGTTCCTTAGCCTTTTTTCCTTTTTGTATTTTTTTCTGTGCTGTCTATGTATGGTATAGTTTGTGTATTCTCAAATCTCTGAATTCTGTGTACCTTCCCAGACTTTGAGACTGCTATGTGAAAGCTTATAATTATATTCTATGAAATATGGAATAATGTCAATGAAAACCTTTGGGTCAGAATTAGATTTTCAAAGTGCCACATGTATCTGATACTACGGTACCATTTTATGGTCTTTAATTGGACCTACACCTGGGTCTTCAGCCTCATTTTTGTGTATTCCTTCTACTCTTTTCTCTTGACCCTCCCAGTCTCCTCTTTCCCCTCTACTTTCCCTTAAAAATGTTTTCTATGTAAGACTCCTGTATTTCAGTTAATGATCAGTAAAGTATATAGAGGGGAAGTTTTATTTCATATAAATTAGGATTTGAGTGGGCCCAGGTAGACACTAGGTTTCCATTCTTAACTACAAAATGGTAATTAGAAGAGCTTACTTACAGGTTATTGTAAGCACGTTAGTACAAATATATGTTTATGTATATTTGTGTATCTATGTGCATATATACATATACATATATGAGGTGGGGTTTGAGACAGTCTTATATAGTCTAGACCACAATGACAGTATTTTATAATGTTGGAATTATACAGTACTGTTACAAAAACAAAATAATTAAATTTGTGTAAAATAAATACATAATGCCTACATTGCTTGGTGCAAATTACTTCATCACCAAGGCAGTTTCCTCATCTTTAAATGAGGGTAATGGTAACTTCATTTATTCAACAAATCTTCACTGGTAGTGTGCTGCCCCGTATTGAGAATACAAACAGAAGCAACTGGGTAATGGAGAACAGCATGGTCCTCTTAGGGAGAGAGACTTTGTAGATCATTTGTAAAAGGATCAGTGTAATAATAAAAGGAATGGATGATAGCATTTTGTAGGAGTGTACCAGAGCATATCATACATAATTCTATTAGGGTTAAATAAGATATAAAAAAATCATATGCCTGTAATGCCAGCACTGGGACAGGAGGCAGGGAGATTGCTCAGAGTTCACGGTCAGTTTGCTTTACGATGTGAGCTCAGGACTAGCCTGGAATAGAGTGATACCGTGTCTCAAAAAAATGTGAAAAGTATGTCGTGAAGTCAGAAATGCTATATAAATGAAATTAGCATCAGCTATTATTTTGTCTCAAGACATACTATAGATGTATTTATTTCTTTCACATATATTTTAAGCCCTTCTTAAGGGTATTAATGAGTTCCTCTAGTAAAGTACCCTAGAAGTATTGCTTTTGTGTAAAAGAGGTTTTTCTATTCATTTTGTCACCATTTTCTAGTTATGGAACCAATCCAAGAAAATGTAGAAAATATGTGCATATTTTAGGGGGGGATCTTAATCCTTCTATACTATTCATTCACTCTGAACCTTTTGGTGTGTTCCCATTTTAATGACAAAGATAATATTTAAAGAATAAGAAAAAGCTGAAGATGTGGCCTAATGTTGACACTTGCCTAGCATGCACAAGGCCTAGAGTTTAATCCCCATACTTCCCCCTGCCCCCATCCTCACCCCTCTAAAGATAATCCAATAGAAATTTAGGGCAGATTTTTCCCAGAATTTAAAACTAAAAAAAGGCCAGTATCAAGAAAACAAAAATCAGAAATACGAATTTAAATGGCCCTAAAATGTGGTCTTTTTTTTTTTTTACACCTGCCCGCTAAAATGAGGTCTTTTATTGATCACTAGGTTGGCAAGAAAAAACTTGATAATATCAAGTAATGTGGATCTTGTCTTACAGTACTGCATATAAGTGGTATAAATTAGTACGATGAATTTCTAGTTAGTTTGGGTAAGTTACAAGATAGTGTATATCTTGCTATTTATGCTGTTTAAAAACTAGACCTGGGAGTCGAGGTATGCCTTCACTGGTAGAGCACTTGCCTAGCATGCCTGAGGCCCTGGATTTAATTCCCAGCACACAGAACACACTGAAAGGGAAGGAAAAAATCTTTAGCAAGCTGATGCTGTTTTGCGTCAGAGAGGAATAATCAAGGTGAACTTACTTAATCTTTTCCCTCTAATTTCCCGTATTTCTGCTTCTGAGAAATTTAAAATGTATCAGAAAACAGAGAATATTAAAACAATAACCCTTTTCGCTCCTCTGCTTCTTCCTCCTCCAGAATCGATATTGTTAGCATTATTTTTGCCCCAACTAGTTTGGAACGTAGTGAAGATAAGAAATACTTTTTAGTACTCAGTGTACCTTTCAGTGTACCTTTCTCACAGTCAAATTCATTACCATAAATTGTGTGAAATTTTATACTGTGAGGATGTTACTCAGGTAAGTAAAATTTTCAAAAGGTGATAGCCACACAAAAAAATCTATTACTTATTAAGTAATACTAATTTTGTATAGCATGTGAAGTTTGTAAAATTATTAAGAATATTTTGTGAATAGGGATTTTTATTCATCTTCTAACTTTTGTAAACATTTTAACTCTGAATATTTGTAGTTTGTGGAAGAAAAATATCAATAAATGCATAAATCTTCTGAAACTACACCACTCAAAAACTTAACATTTTGGCATACAGTTTATTCTTATGAGGCTTTTTTTATTCCCACGTAGCCTAGACATTACATTGTACATTATTTGGAAATACTTTTTTAAAAATGTCATTTATTATCATCTTTCCAACTTGAAAGTGTTCAAAGTGTTACAGAAATAGCATAATTGGGTACCTGTATACTACTAGCTAGATTCAGTAGCTAAGGTTTTTCCATTTTTTATTTTGAGACAGGGTCTTGCTCTGTAGCCCAGACTTGGTCCTAAACTCACTTGGTGTAGCCCAAGCTGGCCTTGGACTCAGGACAGTACCCCTTCCTCAGCCTCCCAAGTGCTGGGATTATAGGGATTACAGGTGTGTACCACCACACCCAGTTTATTTGAACCCAGGCGTTTGCACTTGCTAGGCAAGCACTTTAACTGCTGTGCTTTTCCTCTAGCCCCTCTTTTTCTTTTTTTTTTTAAAAGATCTTTCATATTAGATTTATGTGTATGTTTGTCCATTGTTGTTCAAGGGGGATTGGTTCCTGGATACACTCCTCCCCACAGGTCACCAGACTTCACCAGTGTTCACTAAAGTTCCATATATTAAGTGATAAACTGTTTGCATATAAACTATAAACTATTCCTATGTTTCATTATTACTTTAAGCCATTTCTAAATTATTTATAATATTTAATAACATAGTTTTCATTCTCTTATTGTTTGATGAATGATGACAAATTGTACAAGTTCTGTACAGTTTTTCCCTCCAAATACTTACCCATGGTTGGTTGAGTCCATGGAGCCTGAGGACACACTATACATACATGTGTATGTTTTAATTTTTTTCAATCACATGAAGTGAGGATGACGACTCATCTTTAAACTGTTAAGTATAAAAACCACAGTTTCATCATCATACCTAGGGATTTGTTTATTTTTCTTAATGTTATATAATCAGTCTGCAAATTTTCTCAGTTATCAAAATGATTTTAAGCTTTTCTCCCTGAACTAGTGCTACTAGGCCAAGGTGGTACCAATTTGTATTTCTGACAAGTACTTGTAAAATGACCCACAATGAGGCAGGCTATATTGAATTTGATAGTCCCACTAGCAGTACAGAGGGGTACTCTTTTTCTCCACCTTTGTCTGCCAAAGTGGGATTTAACAATTTTTTTTCCAGTCCAATGAATAAAAAATATCACGTCTTTGCTTTGATTAGTATTTTTATAGTTAGTGGTGAGAATGAACAGGTGTTTACATTTGCAAATTGCAAAGTCATCCTCTTTTACTGGATTTTCAGTTCAGTTATTTGCCAAGTGAGCCCATTTATGATTTGGGATTTTGTTTTTGAGACAGGGTCTCACTCTGTAGCCCAAGCTGGTCCTTAACTCACGAAGGAGCCCAGGCTGGCCTTGGACTCAGGACAGTCCTTCTGCCTCAGCCTCCCCAGTGCTGGGATTAAAGGCATACATTACAGGTGTGCACCACCACACCCAGTTTATGTGGTGCTGCATAATCGAATTCGGGTACTTAGTGCTACACTTTAGCGCTTGCTAGGCATGTGCTTTTACCCCTGAGTCTTTCCTCTCCAGCCCTGATTTGAGATTTTTAATGTAATCAAATCTCATTTCCTTTTATGATTTCTGTTTTGTGTCTTTCTTAGAAGGCCTTTTCTCTGCCAAAATAAAATCTCTGTACATTGTCTTCTGATACTTGTAGAGTTCTTTTTATGTCTAAGTAGTAATACTAGGTGTGCACTTTATTCTTGTACAGATGTTTAGCTGTTAGCTACTATTTTTCTTCTTGGGAAAGAATATTTGATTTTTAAGAATAACTTGATTAAAAGTGAATTATTTGGGAAAGTGTAGTTTAAGAAAAGCTTTGGAGGGGCTGGAGGAATGGCTCAGTGGTTAAAGCACTTGCGTAGCAAGCACTAAGACAAGTGCTAAGTACCCAAGTTCAATTCCCTAGCAGCACATAAGCTGGGTGTGGTGGCACATGCCTGTAATCCCTGTAATCAAGCACTTGGTAAGCTGAGGCAGGAGGATTGCCATGAGTCCAAGGCCAGCCTGGGCTCTATAGTGAGTTCAGGACCAGCCTGGACTACAGAGTGAGACCCTGTCTCAAAAATAAAGAAAAAAGAGAAAATAAAAGCTTTGGAATTTGTACCAACTAGAAAACTGGCTTTTATCTGCTTAGGTTTTGAGAATAATTCGAGTCATTCAGGCAAAGTAATACAGAGTGCTTTCAGGAATTTTGATTAAGGGAGGCCTAAATTGTAAAGCCACAGAACCAGTGATGCCTTAAAACTAGAGTATCTTTGAACGTAAAAGCAGTTTCATGTAATAGATGTAAATGTTGTAAATCAGCAGATTGTTTAAATTGTTTTATTTATTTAAAAGCTTTTGAAGTAACTATGTACCAGACTTTGTGTGGTGCTGTTAGATATACTAATGGACTGTTATGTTTTTACTGTATGTTGGTATCCATCTTTTCTTGTTTTTTCAGCCCTTTCATCAAGAAAATAATTTGGTTCTTATAACAAACCTATGAAGGTGGAATTATTTTCATAATACTGATGGGTTTGGTACTACCTTGATAATAACTTGCCCTTTTAAACCATACAAAAGAATTTTGTCTGTGTTCTTCAGATTCATTCTGTGATTTAAACTAAATTTGAGAATAAAACTGGAGCTTCTCAGTCCTTTTGTTATCAAAGTAAATGCTTTTTTATCAGCACTTATGGGTAAGAATCTGAAAATTAAATATACTGTGTGTTCTCTTTCACATGTGGCAATGTATGAAAAGGTTGAAAAAACCAGATCCTTTTTTGCTCTCGATAAGATCTGTATATTTATATCTATCTATAGAATATCTAGCGTAAAGTTGTTGCCCTTAGGTTAATCTGGAGCTGAAAGAAATAACGTGTAATCAACAAGTAAATGAATTTGTGATATTCACACACACACACACTTAAAGAAAAGTGTCATGAGAATAAAAGATTCCCCCTCTATTATATAATACATTGATAATATTCCCCCAAAGCAACCCCCCCAAAATAGAAAAATACCGCTCACTCTTTGCCAAGCATAATCATATGAAGTAGATCTTGTTTTACTGAGAGACTGATTCAGAGATACAGTAAGTTATCTAAGATCATGCATTTAATACATAGAATTTAACCTCAAGTCTAATTCCTAAGCTTTCCCGTTATGCTGTTGTCTTCTACTTCATTTTGACTTCATCAGAATATATGAAGACATGTAAAACCTAGCTTATTTGGAAATATACTTACCCTATTTATATAGGATTTTTTTTTCCTTGGTCTGGGGACATAGGCCAGTGGTTAAAGTGCCTACCTAGCACCACATAAACTTGGCATAGTGCTACACACCAGTAATCCCAGCACTGGGAAGATTTAAGTTCAGGGCCAACCTGGGCTGCGTAGACCCAATCTCAAAGAAAAAAAGGGCTTATTCTTTTTCGTTCTCAAACATAAAGTACTAGCGGATTTAATCCGGGATGCAGAATTCTTTCATATATATACTTGGTTTGATCTTTAGAGATGCTGCTTATTTCTCGCTAAATCCAAGTAAATGAAAGAATTGAACTGAATAATGCAGAAAGGTTAGAATTCTGTTTCTTTTGTATCCTGCACTGTCCTAATTATATTTATAGCTTTAGAAATAATCATATACCTGTGTTTCACAAATGTAATGGGAATGCAAGTGAAACCATTGTTATGGCTAAGCAGTATTTTCAGCTTTGAGATTTTTCCGGTCATGGATCTCTTTAAAAAGCTAAAGAAAGTTACTGGCCATCTTCTCAGAAAAATATCCACATATGCAAAATTTTCCGTAGAACTTACGGGGTTTTGTGATGGTGTTGCAGTGTAGGATGAGGAAAACTAGTGTTCACTCTGCACCAATTTTTCTGTGTCATTAAGAGGATGTCCAATTTGCTATGTTGTTCTTGTATTTGAGAGAGAGAGAGAGAGAGAGAGAGAGAGAGAGAGAGAGAGAGAGAATTTTTAACACTTTTTCCATTCTCTGTCTAAGGTTAAAGCTGGGCTTACTGTTTTGCTAAATGTGTGCTCTGCTTTATTCAGGTTTACTCCAAAGATTCAGTTTTTTTTTCCCCCAGGATGGGAATCCAAATCTCTGGTTTCTGATTTCATAAGCAAGGTCTTTCCCACTAAACTACACCCCCCAGATCCCCAAATTATTAAAGAGAATCATGGTTTGTGATGAGTAAGAATTTACCTTATATAGTGTGTTGATCTTGTAATTGATTGTGTTTTCAGCTTGTCTTTGGCACTAGGAGATTGTAATTTAATTTTATCTTTGTGTATGGACTTTTGCTTTCGAATTACCATTGCCTCTATACATTCAGCTATTTGTCTTGCAAATGGTATTATTATAACCATGTGTTAAGTGGAAAGATGGTTAAATTAATCTTTTAAGTTGGTTTCTTTGAAAAATTTTCCAAAATAGTTTAATGTTAGATTTTTTAGCTTTCTTAAACATAAACTGGATAGTTAGTTGTTTGTTAATCTTAGTGACAGTTCTTATACTGGTAACGTGAATTTAAAAAGACAAATATGACGTAGTCCTACTCATGCAAAACTCAAATCTCTTGGGAGAGCCTGTAAGATTATGCATGGTTTTGTGGGGGCATAAACGAGGCTGACATTTTACTGTGAGAGAAGTTATCTGGAGAGGCCGCATAGTCAGGCATAGTGGCATGCCATAAATGCCTGTAAATGCCACAATCTCAGTGGTTCAGGCAGGAGCATCAGACGTTTGAACTCATCCTGGGCAGTTTAGTAACTTAACAAGACCCTGTCGAAAAGAAATAAAGGCTCGGATTTAATCCCCAGTACTTAAAGAAAAAGTCAGGGCTGGAGGAATGGCTCAGTGGTTAAAGTGCTTGCCTAGCAAGTGCTACGTCAAGCACTAAGTAACTGATCGATTCCCCAGCACCACATAAGCCAGGTGTAGTGGTGCACACCTGTGATATCAGCTCTCAGGAGGTCGAGAAAGGATTGCCTTGACAGAGCAAGACCCTGTCTCAAAAAAAAAAAAAAAAGTGACGTGTAAGCTGAGCTTCAAGCTTTTTAAGTCCTGGGAGCAACAGCCATTTTGGCAGAGAGCAAGGAGTCATAGTATCAGAAGTCTTGAGTTGCAGGGAGTCTATAAAAAGCTTGACAAGTCCAGGGCTTGAGGAGAGGGCCAAAGGGAATATTATATAATGTCTTATTGCTGTAAGAAGTAAGCAGGGATCAGGTCCCAGGGATATTGGATGGTAGTTTGGTAAGGAATTTGTACTTGATGTAGGTAAGTGTTAAGATTGCCCTGGCAGCTATATGGAAGAAAGCTCTGACAGGATTAGAGTTTAATTTAAGACATCTTTAATGTATGAGATTTCCAAACATAAAGTAGAACATAGTATAACAGTTATCAACATAGGGCTGTTGTTTTATTTGTATTCTGTTCTCTCCTTCCATTATTTTGAAGCAAATTCCTAAGCAGGTCATAGATTGACATAATTAATCTAATGCAGTGACTTTCAGGCTGGCCTGTGCAGCCAGATTACCTGTGCACCTAAAAATAAAAGCAATTCCTACCTCTAACTTGAGTTAGATATTTGTATGACTGGGCATTTTTAGTTTTCAAAGTAAGTCATCTGAAATAAATCAGTTTAAGATAATTTTTAAGTAACTTTGCTTCCAACAGATGAAAATATTTTCCAGAAATCATTGAATGCTGCTTGTGACTCTTGGGTGAAATGTACCTATCATATAGGGATAAGTTCTTCCTTGAATTTTGAATAAAGTGTCTTCATTGAAAGACTGATTTTCTTAATTTTTTAGAAGTACTCAAGGCTGAGAAAGTACTTGGATCTTTGAAATGATAAGACAGGGAATACTTCATTATTCCAATTCCTCTTTTGTACCACATCTTGTCACAAATAAGGAGGGGAATTGGAGACAGTTCTTAAAAGGTAATATGCTAAGATTGCTCCAAGGCTCCAATCCTGTCCTTAGTTTGCATAACTTATACTATACTGAGGTGTTGCTGTTATTACTGTTTGTTGAGAATGCCAAGAAGGGCTTTGATGCATGCTGTCGTTTCTTGTCTTATTAACGAAACAGTCTGTAAACCCTGTTCTGTTCTTTAGTTCTTCTGATGGCAGTTTCTCTAATAAGTAATTGGTTATAATTGACCATAAAGATAACTGTAGGATTTCCAGCATCCCAGAACTGTAGGGACGTACAAGGAATATATTATCAGTTAACTGTTCTCCAAAGTCAGTATTAGAGATTTCCAGTTTTTCCTTTATATTCTTTCCCACATTTTCTTTGTATGAGCATACTGCAGTGCAGAGAAGCAACTAGAGCAAGCATCACAATCTGAGGTGTATGTAGTGTGTTATTTTAAATGAGATACTCTGTGAAGGTATTTCTACAGACGACTTTCAGATTTGTCTTAAATGAGTAAAAGTTATTCTAACTTGCTGTATTATTATATTTTGCTACCAGTTCCCAGTAAAATCTAGGTAAGCTTGCCTCAGGCCGCATACAAGTCATCCCTGAGGATAGGGAGATTGGTGCCTGTAGGAGAGGGGAATGGTAGGAGTGGAGTGTATAAACACACTTGCATTGTAGAGTTGTGGAACAAATTTGCATTCTACCATTGTTTACCAATGTTGTCACCTTTGAGGTATGTAACCTCTCTTGGCCCCAATAAACTGAGGACTTTTTTTTTTTGAGATAGGATCTTGTTCTGTAGTCCACGCTGGTTAAGCATCCAGGGTGGTCTAATAAACTCACAGTAATCCTCCCACCTCAGCCACTTAAGGGCTGGGATTACAGGCATGTGCCATCATGCCCAATTTATATATTGCTGGGAAGTCGAATTTAGGGTCTTGTGCTTGCAAATGCTTTAACTGCTGACTTATGCTCCTGTCCCGGATTTTCTTTCATCTCCCAAGTTGTTATAAGGGTTAAAAATAATACATGTTGTAAACATTAGTTGTTATATTATCATAGGTGATTCTCAGCATATTTATTGACTGGATTTTTTTTTCTTTTCCTTTTTTTGAGACAGGGTTTCGCTTTCTAGTCCAGTCTAGTCCTGAACTTGCTATGTAGCTCAGGCCAGCCTTGGACTCATGGCAATCCTCCTGCCTCAGCCTACTGAGTGCTGGGATTACAGGCATGCATTACCATGCC
Organism: Ctenodactylus gundi; assembly: GCA_004027205.1. Taxonomy (NCBI): domain Eukaryota; kingdom Metazoa; phylum Chordata; class Mammalia; order Rodentia; family Ctenodactylidae; genus Ctenodactylus; species Ctenodactylus gundi. The sequence goes on along the minus strand of PVKB01004387.1, from coordinate 7,333 downwards.
CCAGCTTATGTGGTGCTGGGGAATTGAACTCAGGTACTTAGCACTTCCTAGGCAAGCACTTTAACTACCGAGCTATTCCTCCAGTCCATATTAACTGGATATTAATCTAGATAATTGGAAGATTGATGAAATAAAAGGACTTAAAAATCATGTGGTATCCCCTTTATTAAATTAATCCATGATGTTTATGCTTCTATACTCAAATAATATGAATAGCAAGCTGGTTTTCAACATTTAATTTGCAGCTTCATGATAAGATGGATGGTCTGGCAAGATCCCATTTGAATTTATTTTCAAAAATTATAAAAAGCATATGGAATCCTTGGTATGGCTGAAGGAATCAAGTATTTTCAGTTGTGAGATGTTGGAGTTCAGTGTTCTCTTGTTTTTTTGCTTAAAAACTACCATAATAGTTTTATAGAATTTCAGTTGAAATTTTAGGCTGATTTTGACTCATCCCCATGCCCATGTATGTGTTCAGTGCATTTTACATTCATAATCATATTGTTAAAGTAAGTGGTTCCTGTGTGTCAAGGCTTGAATGCAGAAGGTGTAGGGCAGAAGTTATGAGAGCAGGCAGCAGCTAATTTGGGGCTTTTTAGTTTTGGTTGGGTGCATGTACTTTGACTCAGGGATCCTTTTTTATTTTTTTGAAACAGGGTCAGCTGTGTTGGTGTAGTCCAGGTTGGCCTTGGACTCAGGACAATCCACCTGCTTCAGCCTCCTGAGCACTGGGATTACAGGCACGTCACTGTGCCCGCTGTAATGGTGCTGGGGAATTGAACTCAGGGCCTCGTGCTTGCTAGGCCAGCACTTTAACCGCTGTGCCTGTCCTCCAGCTCCAAACTATAATCATTTCTTAGAGTAGGATTTTAGAAACCCAGTTAGCATTACACTTGTTATAGGGACATTTGAGTATGTTTGTTCATTTGTTTTGACTTATTTTTAAATTGAGTGCATTAGATGTTCACACTTGGAGCCTAAGATTGTAGAGCCACTGATGCAAATAACCTTATGATAGTTAACAAGTCACTCTGCCACCAGCAGTAGCTTCTAGACATCCAAAATCTGGTATTGGCAGCAGAAGCATCCTCAGCTTAGCTGCTTCCGTGGGAGATCCTGGCTGTATTTCTAGGCTCTGTAGTGCCCTTGGTTCTGCCTGCTTTTCTGAATATGGATCTCTGGCCCTTCATTGATTCTCTTTTCTTTTTCTTTCTTTTTTTTGGATAGAGTTCTGCTCTATAGTTCAGGCTGGTCCTGAATTTGCTGTGTGGCCCAGACTGACCTTGAAATCATTGCAATCCTCCTGCCTCAGCTTCCTGACTACTGGGATTACAAGTATGCACCACCAAGCCTAGCTAATTTTTAGGTTGTGCTGGGGAATTGAGCCTACTAGGCCTAGTACATGCTAGGTGAGTGCTCTAACCATTGGGCAACACCCCCAGCCCTCATCAGTTCTTTGAGCTAGCTATCTGATATTCCTCCAATGAATTACTTTTCTGAGTTAGTTAGCTAGTCTTCTGTTGTTCCAGTCTCTTGACTAGTACACCATCCTTAAGCCAAAATAGCCTTAGTTCTGCTAAGATGTTTGTGTGAAGATTTACCCAGTGATGTCATGTACATTTTAAACCAATAAAAATTGTTGACTTGCTTATTTCAGTGCATAAGCTACTCAGTAGTTGCCTTCTGGAGGTTTGATTAGGATGTGTTTGTGTGTATGTGAACTTTACATTTTGTTTTGTTTTATTTTCCTTTGAGATAGAATCTTGCTCACTAAATTGCTCAGACTGCACTCAAACTTGGAAACCTCCTGCCTCAGCCTCCCACACATTGTTTGGGCTTTTTAGAATAGTTTTAGTTGCACAGCAAAACTGAACAAAAGGCTTAGAAGTCTCTACAGAAGTCTCTACTCTTCCCCATTACTGATATTCCTTCCTCAAAGCAATGTTTGTTTGGACTGATGAACCTACATTGACATCACCATCACTCAAAGATCATAGTTCATATTGGGGTTCACCATTAGTGGTGTACATTTTTGGTGCTTGGGTAGATTTATAATAATATGTATCCACCATTATAGTATCATACAGAATAATTTCAGTGTCCTAAAAATCGTTTTTCCTTCAGCTGTGCATTCCTCCTTACCCAATAATCCCTGGCAGCCACTGACCTTTTCATTTTTCCCGTTGTTTTTTCTTTCCCAGAATGTCTTACAGTTGAGTCATACAGTATATATATGGGGCTTTTTACAGTTGGGCGTCTTAACTTAGAATATGAATTAAAGTTTCCTTCATGTCTGTTCATGGCCTGATAGCTCATTTTTTAGTACTGAATATTAGCCCATTGTGTAGATATGGCACAATTTATCTTTTCATCTACCAAAGGACATCTTGGCTGTTCCCAAGTTTTGACAGTTACAAATAAAGTTACTTAAACAGTTGTGAGTAGGTGTTTGTGTGAACAAAAGTTTTCATCTCCTTTGGGTAAATACCAAGGAATGTTATTATTGAGTCATATATATTATCGTGACAAATATATGTTTAGTTTTAGAGAAAACCATCTTCCCAAAAAGTAGCTGTACCATTTTTGTATTCCCACCAGCAGTGAATGGAGAGTTGTTCTACATCTTTGCCAATATTTGGTATTGTCACTGTATTTTATTAGGTGTATATTGATAACTTCTTGTTTTTTAAATTTACATTCTCCTGATGACTGATATGCTGCAGCATCTTTTCATATATTTTCCATCTTTGGTGAGGTCTTTGGCTCGCTATTTTATTGGCTTATCATCTTATTGTTGAGTTTCAAGAGTTCATTGTGTATTTTGTTCAACAGTCCTTTATATTTCTTTTTTTCAAAGTATTTTCCAGTCTGTGGCTTGTCTTTATTCTCTTGACATAGTGTATTTAATAAATGAAAGCTTTATAATGAAGTCTAGTTTAAAATTCTTGCTTTCATAGATAATGCCTTTGATTATATCTGAAAAGTCACTAGCAAAACCCATCTGTCATATAGATTTTTTTCCAGTTTTAGAAGTATAATTTTACGTGTAGATTTGTGATACATTTTGAGTTAACTTTTTTGAAGAGTGTAATGTTTGTCTAGATTTTATTTTTTTGCACATGGAAGTAATGCTGTTCAGTACTATTTGTGAAAAAGACTGTCATTAATCTGTATGTAACCTTTGGTTGGTTCTTTTTCAGATTAATGAACTGTATTTATGTTGGTTTGTTTTTAGACTCTCTTCTGTTCCATTGGTCTGTTCTTTTCATCAGTACCACATGCTCTTGATAATTGTACCTTTACAATAAGTCTAATATTAATATTCTGGCCCTTTTTTTGTTACAGTGCTCCCCGCTCCCCATTTTACTTGATTGTTCTTTTCTTCTTTTCTTTTTTGAGACAGGATCTCACTTTGTAGCCCAGGCTTGTGCTGAACTCACTGTGTAACCCAAGCTGGTCCTGAACTCATTGTGTAGCCCTAGCTGGCCTTGGACTCAGGACTGCCCTCCTGCTTCAGCCTCCCCAGTGCTGGGATTACAGGTGTGTGTCAACACACCCAGCTTATGTGGTGCTGGGGAATCAACTCAGTCTTGCTATTGCAAGGCAAATGCTTATTTAACTTTAACCACTGTGCCTTTTCTCCAGCCCTTCCCCATTTTATTGATATGTATATATCCGATCCATAATATTTAAATTGAACTTGCATATTTTGTGCACATAGATACAGTGTCAAAAATTGCAAGCCTTTCCTCTCTCCCCTTTTGGCCTTCCTAAACCCATCTCCCTCCCCACTAGCTCCCACTACCCCCTCCATTTAGTTCTGTGAAATAACTGCATTCTGGATTTCTCATATTAAAGAAACCATTCGATATTTAACCTTCTGTGTCTGACTCCCTTCACTGAGCATGATGCTCTCAAGTTGCATCCATTTACCTACAAAGGCCTCAAAACTGTCTTTATAGCTGTGTAGTACTCCATTGTGTATATAAACCACAATTTATATATCCATTGGTCTGTTGATGGGTGTTTTGATATCTTCCACATTTTAGCTGTTGTTAGTTGTGCTGAGAGCATAAAATATCTCTTTCATATGATGCTTTTGGCTCTTCGCAGTATTCCCAGCAGAGGTATCGCCAGATCAAAGGAGATAATTTATTTTCAGCCTTTTAAACAATTTCCATATTGCCCTCCCTAGTGATTGTACCAGTTTACATTCTCACCAGTACTGTAAGAGGGTTCCTTTTCCCCCACAGCCTTGCCAGCAGCATCAGTTGCTGTTTGAGTTCTTGATAGAAGTTCTCCAGCTCTCTTGTCCATTATATTGTTGGCTATTCTTGATTTTCTACCTGTCGATGTAAACTTAAGAGAATGGTGGGATTATAGGTGTGTACCATTGTATTTGGCATGTATTTCTTTACTTTTGCGATTGTACATGGAATTGTATTTTCAACTTAGAGTCTCCATTTTTTATGTTCATGGTATATCTTAATGACGTAGAAGGTCATTTTTATCTCCAGACATTTTTATAGATGTCTTGGGATTTTGTATGTGCATAATTTTTTGTCATCTATAAGTAAGAGCAGTTATATTTCTACCTTTCTTAACTGTATGCCTCTTAAATTGTTTTCATGTTGTGTTATAGTGTCTAGAACTTGGAATAATGTGTTGAGTAAAAGTATTGGTAACAGACATCACTGCCTTCTTCCTTAGAGGGAAAGCATCAGTTAATTTTGTTTTCAAGTTGGGAATGATTGTTACTTCCTGGAGCAGAAGCAGATTTCTTATCTCTGTAGATAAGTGCAACCTCTACAGTGTGGCATTCACTTGCTCCAAGCAGTGGATATAACATGTTTTGTAAGGGAGCTTGAGAGTAAGTGTAAGAATATTTCAGCCTATTTCTGCTGCATAGATAAGATTATTGCCAGAATCCCGTGGGCCTCATTTTAGATATCTTGATATTGGTGTAGCACGGTTAAGGTGATTTTTTAAAGGTAATGTAGAATTATATGCCCTAAATATCTATTGTAATGAGACTTTTTTCCCCTCAGGAATGATCTCCACAGAAATGTTTTAGATGATAAACATTTAAAGTGATGGGTATGCTCATTACCTTGATTTCATACATTGTGTTGTATTCATGTGTCAAAATACATTGCAACCCCAAAATTACTGTGTGTCAATTAAAAACAAATCGTTGTAGAACTTGTTCTGAATTTTTGCCAACCTTTCCTGTAGGTGCATTGATTGAATGTATATAGGTCATCCAGACAAATACATGTGATTTATACAGTCCAGAGGTATTGGACTACATATAGACCAGAACAACGTAAAATTTAAACTTGTGCTTGGTTACCTTTATGTCATGGCAGCCTTCTTGGAAGAGGGACATTGCTGTCTAGTGATTGATGCCCAGCAAATGCATTGTTAGTTTTTTGTAAAGAGCCTCTCTACCTCAGTGTATATGTCCTAGTTACTAATGAGAGAAAATTTGATTCTTTTGCCTTGGTCAGAGCATCTTAAAGGACTTTTTTGCAATCAGTGATCTCTTAGGGATGATACTTTGTGACTTAATGGACTGTTGCTTTCTTTAGACCCTTCCAAATTACATATCCTTAGTAAAGTGGCTGTGTTCTATGCTTAGGACATTGTCACTAAAAGTTGTATACATAATTCTCAAATTAAAATAAAAATGTGTTCTTATAATGCAGTATAGTTTTTATTGGTAAAAAGTAAAGGAGGCAGATCGCTGAAACAATCATAATCCTTTTGGTTAGACATAGGTTTATATTGTATATTCCATGTTGTGGCCTTTTACTTTTATCACAAGCATCCTGTGTTAAATAATAAAATCTGTTTTAAACCAATTCTGGCGCTTTGTAATTTTTCAGTATTATGCATTATATGTGGTTAGTCATATATATGGAAGCTTGTGGCTAAAATGTATGGACGTCTTTATGATTTTTTAATTTCTGGGCTATAGTGAGATTTTCTCTCATCTATTAAAGGTCTGAGATGTTTATAAAAGAAAGAAAACCTTTTGCTGTGATTTAATTTGGTTTCAGGCTGCATAACAGCACCCCCACCCCATTTTTATTGATATGTATCTATGATATGCAATGGTTACATTGGATCTTGAGAATTTTGTGCACATATACATTGTGTCATATTAACATTTTCTTTCCCTTTTTTGCCCACCCATCCTCTCTAATCTCCCTGACTCCTAACATCCTGCCCAATTGACTTTCTACTCTTGTGTGTCTCATATTAGAGAAACTGTGCAGTATTTAACTTTTAGAGTCTGATTGTGTGACAGATTCATCTGAAAAGATGCTTTACTCATCTCTGCCTCATAGCTGTGCTTGGGTGTAGCATCATAACTCTAGCGTTTTACTTTTTTGTACTTTTCGCTTTATCTGTGTTTAAGGTTATAAAGCTCAAGATAAGATTACACATTAAAAGTCTCATTTCTCTTGTGATTTTCTTTACAGATCATAAAGCAGAAAATTGAAAACATGAAAGTAGACAGGACTAAACTGAAAAAGACACCTACTGAGGCTGTAAGTATCCAGGTGTTTGTTTTGCCTGTGTTTTTATTTCAGAAATAAAAAGCTTTGTGATCAGTTCAGTCATACTGATATTCTATCACTCATACATACAAAGTGTGATGAGATAGCAAGTTGGAGTGTGGAATATAGCTTATTGGTAGAGTATTTGCCTAACATGAGTGAAGACTTGGGTTCAATCCCCAACACCACAGAATGAAAAATGAAACAATAGTTTTCCTTAAAACCAGCTTCTTACTGTAGCTGTTGGATCTTTCTTTGTGTTTTTTTTTAAAGAAAATATAAATGGCAATACTTTTCTTACTTTTTTGAAATGATTTTTTTTCAGCTTCAGCCCAGTATTTCATCAGCTGCTTTGAGCTGCATTAAGATAATCTCATAGACGTCATGTGCTATAAAGATTACAAACTTTAAATTAGATCTGATTTTGAATGTTACTAGACTATTGTTGTTCTTGCTGCCATAACTATAAAATGGAAGTTATAATTCCATAATCCCTCTCACCGTGATGTGAGACACTTGTATAGTATAGTATCTTGTACACAGTAAATCAGGATTTTTTTTTTCCTTTTTCAGTTCTGGGGAATTGAACTCAGTTCCTTACCATGAATCTACACACTCAGCCGTTACTTATTTTTGAGACAAGCTTTCACTAAATTGCCCAGAGTGGGCTCAAACTTGTGATCCTCCTATCTTAGTTCTCCAGGTTATTTATTACAGCTATACATCACCACACCCAGCTTAGTGCATTGTTTAAATACAGACTG
>PVKB01004386.1:0-145135 GCA_004027205.1 Ctenodactylus gundi | reverse complement strand
CCTCCCCTGCACTCCACCCATCTAGCCTGAGGCCACACCCCTCAGGCAGGCTAGTTCGCGCATGCGTTCTTCTCGCCGGCACCGCCCCCTGGCGAGAGCTCTTTTGGCGTCTGGCGCGTTCCGTAGCGGGGTCGGAGGTCGCGGGGCAGGGCCGGTAGTGCTGGAGCGTGCCTTTCTTGTGGGACGCCGCTCCTCCGCCGTTGCCGGGATGGTATTGAGCGACACGCGCTCGGGGATGGACCTGAACCGGGAGCCCTCAGCGGGCGCCGTCGAGGAGGAGGCGGAGGAGGACGCGCCGGCCTGCGGCTCAGCGCTGGAGGCGTTCGGCGAGAGCGAGGAGACCCGCGCGCTGCTCGGCAGCCTGCGAGCGGTGCCCGGCGTGCGCGCGGCGCGGGAGGTGGTGGAGGAGAGGTTCCGCGGTACGCGGCGCGGCCGGGCGGGCGGGCGGCGGCGCGGCACACCCACCCGACGCCTCCCTTCTCATCCCTCTCTCCGCCCCGCCGGGACACGCACTGCTCGGGTTGCCCGCTGCGTGGACGACCGCGTGGACATCCCTTTAGGCCGCCGCGCGGTGGCCCGGTGGACAGCTGTGCGGCCTGCTGTGTAAACTGTGGGTGGGCGGCCATGTGCATGCCTGTGTGGCCTGCTTTGTGGACACCTGTGTGGGTGACCTCGTAGATCGCTGTGGGGACCGCTGTGTGGACGGACAGCGGGTGGGTGGTGTGTGAGTGGTCGAGTGAGCCCCTTCGTGGACTGCTGTGTGGACAGGAGGGAGGGTGAGCGGGAGCCTGCTGCCGCCAGTGTCTCCGAGGGTGGGGAAGGCCGTGGTGCCCAGGGCTGGACTCTTGAAACCATGACGCACGTGTAGCTCCATAGGGACTATGCCACTGAAGTGGGGACAGCATTTACAGGCCTGGTTGGGCAGCGGCCCGTGTCTGACTCAGGTCCTGGCAGGCCCACATTCTCCCATTAGCCTTCTGCGGTCCCTGCGCCCTCGGCAAGGTGCTCGTCAAGGTATTGTATCTCGGTGAAACTGTGGATCCTTGTGGTTGAAGGAGTCTGTGTGTAATGTTACTGTCCCTGCTTTGGACCGCGGGTGCTCCGGTACGAGGAGAGGGGCAGAGTGGCCAGCCCCGCGATGCCACACGCCCTTGGTGTTGAACCCTGTGCTTTTCCCGAGTCTGTTTCTCCCGCTGTATACTTGGGTTCATGATAACGGTGTCTGTGTGGACGTGATCTGAGGAAAAGGCGAATCCTGGGATAGGGAAGGCCGTTTCCGGCTCCTGGGTCTGCACGGTGGTGTTTGTAGGGTTGTGGCAGGTGAGAACTGTACAGTCAGAGTGCACTTGATTGGCCAGAGCGGCTTCAGCTGCTGGTAGGAGTGAGCGCGAGTGGCCAGGGCTTCAGCAGGTTGTGCGGTATAGGGCCAGAAGGGTTGGCATGTGGGAGGGCATAGTGCTTACTTCTTTGGGGAGCCTGGCAGGTGGATGTGGGGGCCATGGAGGGGGAACAAAAGAATGTTTGGGAAAGAGACCCAGTTAGGGAGAGAGGGTTCCGAGGAGGTCCCAAGAGGAAGGTGTGCTGGCCCCCCGTCAGTGAGCAGGCGGCTAGGCCGCTGTGGCTCTCACAAGGCTGGAGACTGGTGAGTTGTGCGCCCCGGGGGCCCGTGCGGAGCCTGTCAGCCGGAGATGTAGTGCGTTCTTGGGAGTTGCCAGCACTGTGAGAAAGAGGCAGTTTTCAGGGCTGACTTGCTGGGTGTAGCAGTAGCTAATTTTCATGTTGTTTTCTTTTTAGTAATAATGGACAAGTACCAGGAGCAGCCTCACCTGTTGGACCCACACCTTGGTAAGCATTGAAGCTGACGGATTTGATGGTTCAGTTACAGACAGCCATTAACGCCTGTGCACGCCGCTAGAACCGTGTAGGGCTGCCAGCAGGAGCTGTCATACAGGCCCTGTGGGGTGGTACATACATGTAGTCCAGTGCTTTGGGACGGTGAGGAAGGAGAATCACGAGTTCCAGCCCAGCTTGAGCAAGTGAGTGAGGACTCATCTTAAAATGTAAAACAAAAAAGGGCTGTGGGTGTAGCTCTGTGCAGAGGCTCTGGGTTTGATCTCCAGTTTTGGGAAAACAAAGTTTCAGAATTAAGTGTCTGAAGGGTCCTGGCTTCTTTGCCAGCAGGCCCAGCCAGTTTGATGGTGGCTTGAGGTCCAGATGTCACTCTTGGCTGTGGACAGCTGTGTCTGAAGTGCTTTCTTTTTGCTGCCCCTTTAAAGAATGCATCTCTTCTCAGATGTTTTAGCCTCTTTCATCCTGTTGTTTCTTTGGTGGTCACCACCCAGAGTCAGGTGCCTCACAGAGGGTACCCCTGCACCCTCATATCCTTGTGTCCTGTAGAACATGTTCCACATAGGCCCCTAGGGCGGACAACTCACCACTTCCCAGCCTCCTGAGGACCACATATTCTGGTACCCCCATATGACTGAGGGCATTTAGCACCTCATTTTGTAGATTGAGACAGGCTTGACTTTACTGTTTTTAATATAAGGAGAGTGACTTGTTTGGTCCTTGTATTTTTATTTTTAAAATTGTATTTATTTATTTTTGAGACGGGGTCTTTCTCTGTAGTCCAGGCTGGTCCTGAACTCACTATCTAGCCTAATTGGGCTTTGAACACATGGTAATCCTTCTGCCTCAGCCTTCCAAGTCCTGGGATTGTAGGCGTGCATCACCATGCCCGGCTTATGTAGTGCTGGGAAATCAAACAAGGGGCCATATGCTTGCAGGGCAGGCACTCAAATCTCTTGTGCTATTCCTCCAGCCCTCTTTATTTTTATTTATTTCTTTTTTTGAGAGAGTGCAAACTGTTCCTGAACTCACTATGTAGCCCAGGCTGGCCTCGAACTCACAACAGTCCTCCTGCCTCAGCCTCCTGAGTGCTGAATGTGTCTGTGGTGCTGGGGAATCGAATTCAGGGCCTCGTGCTTGCTAGACAAGCGCTCTAATAGCTGTGCTGTTCCTCCATCTCTCATTGTTTCATTTTTATATTTGACATATTTCATACTGAATAAAATTATTCTTTTTGTGCTTACAAGAGTTAACACCTACCCCGTGTGGGACCATCAGGGGGGAGAAAGGCAGCTGTGATCACAAGTGGACAGCACGGGGGCCAGTGTGAGGGTCTGTGCCCCAGCTTCACCACTTGGGTGTCCATCTGCTGCTGCTTGTGTGTCTTGCCCTGGAAATGGGTAGTAGCACCGTGTGCCTCATGGGTGTGTGGGACTGCCGTGAGGCAGCTGGGGGTCTTGTCTGGGATGCGCACGAGTGTGGCTGGTGCTGTGTGTACTGCATTTCTCGTTTGCTTCTAGTCACAGGATTTGCTCATGAGCCTCTTGAATTACCTCTTTCAGGCAAAATCAGCTCCTAGCGACTAGCTGGTCTCTTGGGCCCCTTTCCACTCATTCATGCCACCTGCGGTGACTATTTCTGTGACCTGAGGTTTCTTGTCTTGAGGATGTGATTTGCCCTAGGCCTTTTTTTTCCCATGCGGGGTATTAGTGGGGTAGCTTTAGGCTGCTGATGTGATCCTTCAGCAAGGGACTTAGCCTCAGTGAGATTTTGATCATTGCGTTGCCTCTGTCTCCCTTCGCTGGTATGCCTGGTTTTGGACATTTGTAAGGATTCTTAAATTTTCACTTGTTGCTTTTCTTCTCCGTCCTTGTTTTGCACATGGAAGACACTTCTGGGTTTATGTTGACAGTCATGTTTTACTTTACACGCGCTCTTGTCCTTGTCAGAGTTGTGGTCCTTGGTGGATAGTTTTCCCTCCTGGGTCCACATGCCTGGCTGCTCGTGTGGATGCCAGTGTGGCCTGTCTTGCCTTCTGTAGTTGGGTGCTGGGAGGCTGCCATCTGGCCTGGTCCCTAGTTCCAAGCCTTTCAGGTTTACCCCCTCCAGAGAGCTTGGCCCGCTAGAGCAGTGACACTTGCATGTTGGGCACTTGTGCTGTGGCTAGTGTGGCCAAGGTGAGTGTTTAGGAATCTGCATGTAGGCCTGTGACGAGGTGTCTGTTGGGGTGTTCTACAAGAAGACAGACCCGGAAATGCGTGCTCCACATCTGCCTCCACTGTCTGGGATGTACCAGGAAACGCACAGCTGTACAGAGGAGAAATCCAGGCAGCCACGAGGAGTGGGAGAGAAAGGTTTGAGTAGAGAAAATCAGACATTGCTCTTGGCATTGGCGTTGTGGTTCCACGAGAGTGCCAGGCCTCCATGTCGCACCGAGGCAGCTCTTCCCACTGCCGCCTTCCTGCTGTCAAGGAAACGCACCTGTGCATCTGAGTGTGAGGATGCAGGCATTATACGTGCAGGTCTTTGTTTCTTTGCTGTATGTGGCTATGAGTGCTGTGTTGGATTCCCCCTTTGTCCTTCTGGCCTGTTAACTGCCTGCCTAACATTCATGACATGTTGAATCTTTTATCATTATGAAGTGTCTTTTTCCCTCTGCAACATGACTGCCCTGAGTCTGCTTTGTCTGATACGAGTAGGGCTTTTCCTGCTCTCAAAAGATGGTCATTACTTGGCATATCTGTTCCTTTCTTTTTCTTCTTACCTAGTGGTATATTTATTTACTGGTTTTTTTAAATTTTTCATTTTTTTGAAACAAGGTCTTGATCTGAAATCCAGAGCTCACTGTGTAGCCCAGGCTGGCCCTGAATGCACAATCCAGCTGCCTCAGCCTCCTAAGTGCTGGGATTGTAGGTGTGTGCCACCACGTCCAGCTGTTATGTGGTGCTAGGGGATCAAACCTGGGGCCTCAGCTTCCCAGGCAAAGGCTATAATCACTGAGCTACACCCCAGTCTGTGTTATTTATTTATTTATTTATTTTTGAGACAGGGTCTCGCTCTGTAGCCTAGGCTGGTCCTGAACTCACTATAGAGTCCAGGCTGGCCTTGGACTCACAGAAATCATCCTGTCTCAGCTTCCAGAGCCATTCCTCCAGCCACGTGCTATGGTTGAGTCTTTGAAATCAGCCTGAACATCTTTGCTTTTTATTTGGAGTCAGTAGGCCATTTCTATTTAATTAGTTGTCCACATGTATAATTTTAATCTATTCTTTTGTGAATAGATTTCTTTTTTATGTGGTGCTGGGGAATCGAACCCAGGGTTTTGAGCTTGCTAGGGATGCACTTTAACCATAGAACTATTCCTACAGCCCCATTTTTTCTTTTTATTATTCTTAAGTATGTATGTGCAATATTTAAGGATAATCAGCTTGAGAAATTGGTGTATTTGCATGTGGCATCTTGATCATTTTTACTTCCCCACCCTACATCCCCTTTCCACAAAGTCTGTTTTACTGATTCCTTCCATCTCTCTTTTACTTTGCTCTTTTATATTTTTTATGGTTTGATTTTTCTCATATTAGAGAAACTATATGACATTTAACCTTCTGTATCTGATTCATTTCTCTAATAAGTGTTATGATTTCAGGGTGCATCCATATTCCTACAAATGATTCAAATATATCTTCCTTTATGGCAGAGTAATACTCTCTTGTGTAAATATACCACATCTTCTATGTCCATTCACTTGCTGTGCAAGTGCTTTAACCCATGAGCTATTCCTGCAGCCCATTAAAACACTTAAAAAAGAATACTGTGACAATAACTACATGAAAAAATGGGATCTTTAGCCACCAGAGAAATGCAAATCGAAACAACACTGAGGTTCCATCTAACTCCAGTAAGAATGGCTGGTATCAAGAACTCAAGAAACAGGGCTGGAGAAATAGCTAAGTGGTTAAAGCTCTTGCCTAGCAAGCATTACACAAGCACAAAGTGCCCCAGTTCAATTCCCCAGCACCACATAAGCTGGGCATGGTGGTGCATGCCTGTAATCCCAGCACTCGAGAGGGAGGCTGAGACAGGCAGGTTATCCTGAGTCCAAGGGCAACATAGTAAGTTTAGAACCAGAACCAGAACCAGCCTGGACTACAGAGTGAGGCCCTGTTTCAAAAAACAAATAAAAAAAGAACTCAATAAATGCTGGTGAGGTGCGAGAAAAAAGGAACGACATTGGTGGTAGGATTGTGAACTAGTACAACCACTATGGAAAACAGTATGGAGAGTCCTCAAAAAGCTGGAAATAGATATCCCATTGAGCCTGCTGTGCCTTCTCGGAATCTTCCCAAAGGAATTTAAATCATACAAAAGTGATACACACATATTCATGTTTCTGGCTGCACGGCCTATCATAGTTAAGTCCTGGAAGCAGCTAATATATCCATCAACAGATGAGTGGACACAACAGAAAAGTAGGATACCATCTAACCCTGACCTGAAAAGAACCTCATCACATCACATCATAATCAAAACCTCGGAAATGGGGGCTGGGGCATAGCTCAGTGGTTAATGCATATGCCTAGCAAGCACATGACACTGGGTTCGATTCTCCAGCACCACATAATAGCTGGGTGTGGTGGTGCATTCTTGTAATTTCGTCACTCAGAAGGCTGAGGCAGAAGGATTGCCATATGTTTGAAGCCAGCTTGGGCTACACAGTGAATGTGGGATCTGCCTGGATTACAGAGCAAGACCCTGTCTCAAAAAAAAAAATCACTCAAAAATTCAACACAGAGAATATTAAAAGCAGTAAGAGAAAAACAGATGTTATTCTATCAAGACAAGCTCATCCGGACAACCGTAGATTTCCCAAGGCAAACCTTAAAGGCCAGGAGAGCCTGGGGTGAAATATTTCAAGCTTTAAAAGAAAGTGTCAGGGCTGGCGGAATGGCTCAGTGGTTAAAGTGCTTGCCTAACAAGTGCTAAGTACCTGAGTTGATTCCTCAGTACCACATAAGCTGTCTGTGGTGGTGCACACCTATAATCCTAGCACTCGGGAGCAGCACCGAAGAACTTTGAGGAAAGGAAAGTCCAAATGGAAAGCATAACAAAATGAAAAAGCAAAGAACCAACACACACACACACACACACGATATAATAACACAACTCAGTAGAAATCTTACAACAATTACTTTCATTGCCAATTGTCTTAACACTCAAAAGACATACACTAGCAGATTAGATAAAAAATAAAGCCCAGCCATTTACTATCTGCAAGAGACATATTTCACTCACAAAGAAGCACAGAGACTGAGGGTAAAAAGATGGAAACTGCTACTCCACACAAAACACAAAAACAAAGGCTTTTGGGATTTTTTTTTATTGTTGTTGCTGCTGCTGTTGCCTTTTTTTTTTTTTAACCATAACTGATCTACTATCCTTACCAGGAGAATCATGAGAAGACAAGGCAATAAGACATATGCAGAAACACCTGACTCCTCAAGATATTATCATGGGTTCAGAAATAGTGGAACTTACAGGAAAGAAATCAAAGCACAGGTGGACTGAGTGGTCAGTTAGTTCAAGCAAGACACACTTTAACAAATACAACACGTGACTTGTAAGCCTAAGGAGGAATTTACTAAACATATAATGGTCTTATGTTATAGAGGCAGAGGTGGAGGCAGTTCCTCATGGCATTGAAAACAGGAAGCCAAGTCCCATATGGAAGGGAGAAAATAGCATATATCCTTCCAGGTCCTGTCCCAGGGATCTACCGCCTTCTGGGTCCAGCCCCAGTGTATCACCTCTGCCATATTTAAGCCCCTAATCTACCACACACCTGTAATCTATAGTCTTTCATACACTTATCTTCCGTCACACACCTGTAACCCATCGTATGACCGTAACCTGCTCCTCCAGACCAGACCTCCATTCCTAACAGCATGTGGCTCTGTAGAAAATCAATCTGTAACATCTAAATACATGTGGCTTTTGGGGGGCAGTCTAGTTCCAAACCACAGTATGAGGTAAATGCAGACGTGATTGTTTTTTGAGGGCACTGGCCTCATCAACACGTTAACCCATCATTGAATTCGTAGGTGCATGGGCTTTTAGGAGGCAGGGCTCAGTTGGAGGAAGAGGGGTGTGGGGCAGTGATCTGGGGGACTGTATCTAGCCCCTGGTCCCTTCCTCTAGAACTCTGCTCCTGCTGTCTGCTACCAGCTGCCCTGAGTTAAACAGCTTGCTCCCCCAACGCCCTTTCACCATGATGTTTCTTCCTTGGAACTGTTTGACCATGAACTGAACCTCTGAAACTGTGAGCTAAAATAAACATTTCATCTTTGAAGTTGTCAGTGTCAGGTATTTTCTCCCAGCCACAGAAAGCTGATCAATACAGAATCCCAGTGTCAGCAAATCAGAAAATTGCTGGTTATATGCTGTCTGAAACTACTGTGGCCCAAAAGGGAGTTGACAGAAATGACTTAAATATAACAAAAGATAGGGGACCGGAGGAGTAGCGTGGCAGAGCGCTTGCCTTGCAAGTGCGAGGTCCTGAGTGATTCTCCAGCATCACATAAGCTGGGTGTGGCGATGCATGTCTGGAATTCAAGCACAGCACTTAGAAGGCTGAGGCAGGAGGATTGGAGTAAGTTTGAGGCTAATCTGGGCTACATAGTGAGTTCAAGACCAGCCTGGATTGCACAGTGACTCCCTCCCTGATGAAACAACAACAAAACAAAGTTAATATAGTTTATAGACAAACTTCTTTGTGTGTGTGTGTGTATGGTACTGGAATACTGGGGTCAATCCCAGGGCCTTCATACCCAGCTATATCTTGAGCCTAACTTTATTTTGCGTTTTGAGACAGGGTGTCTTCACGTTAAGTTGCTCGGACTGGCTAGACCTTGCAGTCCTCCTGCCTTGGCTTCCCACGTGCTGGGACAGTAGGCCTGACCAACACACACATTAAAACAGACCTCTGCTCAGAGGTAACGAAGAAAACAAATGGCACGAAATGAAAGACTTTTTTTTTTTTTTTTTTTAAGCAGAGGGCTATGGGAGTGTGACTGTGGTTGAACACAAACTTAGCATGCTTAAGTTGCTGGATTAAGTTTTTAGCACCACAAAAATAGATATGAAAATAAAAATATAAAAGAAACTCCAGTGACTGGTAAAAGATCTAAAGTATAAAGTGAGGTTATCAGTGTGTGAAGGCTTCAGGAAGGATGAGACAACTTGAGAACAGTCACCAGAGACTCCTGCAGGCCCCCACAGGCTGTGGCCCAACTGTGCAAGTGGCGCACGGCCTGGTAATTACTGAGACTCAAAAGAAACGTTTGCTAAGTTGGAAAGAGACTACCCTCTGTGTCACTGGCGTCCCAGGAGGCGAGTGCATGGGGCAAGAGTAGAAAACCACAAGTAGCAACAGAAGTATTGTTTGTTGCTTCGCAGTTGTCCCATGCCAAGTGCTTTAATTTTGTTTCTTTCACAGAGTGCAGGGATTACAGGCCATTGTCCCTAGGCATGGCTTTTCCCCACTTTCAAAAGTAGGAGTGTGGGGCTGGGAGTGGAGGTTGGCAGTTGAAATGTTTGCCTAGTGTCTTAGTTGATTCTGCTTGCTGGGACAGAACACCCGACATCTACAAGTTTAGGGAGGAAAGATTTATTTTAACTCACAGTTTCAGAAGGTCATAGTGCATTCTTAGGTGGGCAGCTGGAAATGGTGGAACTGCATGGCAGGGCCAGAGCTGGAGAAGCAGTTCCCCTCAGTGTGGCAGAACAGAGCCAAGTCAGAGAGGAAGGGACTCCAGGTCAAATCCCAGGCATTGCCCCTTCCAGCCAGGCCCTGCCTTTCAGTAGTGCACAGTATCCGTAGGTACATGAGACTTCGAGGGAACAGTGCAGTTCCAAACCACAGTACTGCCAAGCACAAGGCCCTCGATTCAGTGCCCTAGCACCACATAAGCTGGGCGTGGTGGCATGTGCCTGTAATTCCAGCACTCGGGAGGCTGGTGCAGGAGGATTGCTGTGTGTTTGAGGCCATTCTGGGATATATAGTGAGTTCAGGACCAGCTTGGACTATAAACCAAGACCTTGTCTCAAAAAATTGAAATAGTAGTAATAGTAGTAGTAGTAATAATAGAATTCAAAATGGAATATATATTTTTTTGAGACAGGATCTTGGTCTGTAGCTCAGGCTGTTCTGAATATGTAGCCCAGGCTGGCCTTGGACTCACGCAGTCCTCCTGCCTCAGCTTCCTGAGTGCTGGGATTACAGGCATGCGCCACCATGCCCAGCTGTATGTGGTGCTGGGCAATTGAACTCAGTGCTCGTACTTGCAAGGCCAGTGCTTTAACTGCTGTGCCCTTCCTCTAGTCCCTGGAATAATGTATTTTTAAAAAGAATATATAGACAGGCTCTTCAGAGATGGCTGAGATGAACACGTATCCCTCCTGTTTTTTCCCCATTTTATTGGTATGTATAAACATAAAATTTAAGGTTTACAATGAAGTTGAGCATTTTGTGCACCTACATATCTTTTCAAGGTGACAAGGACTTTTCCACTCTCCTTTTGTCCCTCCCCCTATGTATCCCTCCTTTACTCTAGGGGTACCTGGCTGCAGAGGCTTCTAATGTTGACCCATCTTATGTTCTGAATAAATGCTTTTTTGTTTTGATATTTTGACTCAACTTCATATTGATGTTTAATATTTAATATCTGTCTGTTTTTTCCTAGAATGGATGATGAACATGTTGTTGGACATAGTGAGAGACAAGGCGTCTCCAAGTGCCCTCATCCATCTGGCCTTTAAATTTCTTTACCTCATTACTAAGGTAATGTTTGTGTAGCATGTTAGGGTGTTTCTTCATATACCTGGTCCTGAGGTCACCTTCTAAAATGCTGTTTGTTGGGAAACCAGACAAGAGACGTAGGTTTCATCCCCACTGGGGCTGGGGCTTTAGTGTCCTGACATCCTTTGTCTGAAGCGTAAGGTATCTTCCAAATAAAATGTAACTTGGTGGCAATGGAGTGTTTCTAGACTATATGGTGTAGATAGATTTCTTGGGTAAGCCGTTTTTCTACATGTTCTGAGGAAGCAGGTTGGTGGGGGGTGCAGTGCTGAAGTCCTGTGTTCCTGCAACCCCCCAACTCATGACTATTGGCATGTGCAGCTCTGGCCTGGGAGGGACTCAAAGTGTCTGTGGGGACATGTGGTGCAGTGCTCCTGCTGCTGTTTGGTGGGAGTGTCCCTGGGCTTGTGAGAGAGCACACTGGGCACTTTACAGAGTGTTAGTGAATTTAGGGACCTGTGAGGTATTTAGGGACTGGCTCCTCAGAAGCATCAAAAGACAGTCCTGCTAACAAGGTGGAAGGAACACTTCTGGTTTGCGGCATGTCTGTATTTCCGAGGAGCTTTGTGTACAGTTGGGTTGCCCAAGCAGGGCCAGAATGCACTGAGGAATACAGTGGTTCGGGATGCAGAGATGGACGTCCTGCCCCTTTGGGCTCTCTGACTCTCTCACTGTAAACTGTCACGTTCTCCTTGACTCCTGGGGTAGCTTTTGATGAGAGAGGAAAAGAAATTTTCCTGCTTTGTGTACTTTCTAACTGCGTAATAATTCAGTCTTTGTATTTGGTAGGTTCGTGGATATAAAGTCTTTCTTCGTTTGTTTCCCCATGAAGCAGCTGATGTGCAGCCTGTGTTGGATATGATCGTAGCGCAGAACCCCAAGGACCATGAGGTGGGCCTGACCCCTCCACCCCTCCATCCTCGCCTTTCCTTCCCTGGTATCTCCCGTTTGCTTTCGTTTGTGCATATTACTTTAAATTATTATTCTTTAAAATGTGTAGCTGGATGTGGTGGCACAGGCCTTTAATCCTTGCACTCTGGGAAGCTGCAGCAGGAGGATCACAAGTTGGAGCCCATCCTGGGCAACTTAGTGGCTTGGTGAAACCCTGTCTCAAACAAAACAAAACATAAAAACGAAAGGGCTGGGAGCGTAGCTCTGTGTGAAGGCCTTGGGTTCAGTGTCACAGATCCCCTTGCGTGCCTCCTCCCACCACCACCACCACCACCAAAAAAAAAAAAAGTCCTACCGTGTACTCTTTGGAGAAAGAATCTGCCTTTTTTCTTTTTTGGCAGTACGAGGGATTGAACCCAGGGCCTTTGCGCTGACCTATATCCCTGCTGTCTTAGTTACGTTTTCATTGCTTTGACTCAATACCCAACATCCACAATTTAGGGAGGAAAGATTCATTGTAGCTCACAATTTCAGAAGGTCTCAGTTGGTTCACAGGTGGGCAGCTGGAAGGTGGTGGAAGCACATGGTGGGGCCACAGCTAGAGGTTTAGCTGCCCAGGAGACAGGCATCCTCACAGCATGGTGGCACAGAGAGACTGGAGGAAGGCGGAACCAGCACTAAGCTCCAAGCACCTGCCCCTTCCAGCCAGGCCCCACCTCCCAACCCTCCACAGTATCCATAGTAACATGAGGCTTTTGGGGGACACTCCAGATCCAAACCATGACACTGGCCCATTTTTTTTTCTTTTTATTTTGAGGCAGGGCCTCACCAAGGTGTTAAGGTGCCCAGGTTGGCTTGAACTTGGAATTCTTCAGCCTCCCAAAGTTCTGAGATTACAGGCCTGTGCCCTCAGGCCTGGCTGAGTCTGCCTCTTAACCAGAAGTATGTTGTACTCTGTCCCTGGGACCAGTACACATCCACTGACCCTCTGGAAGGACACAGAGGATGTGGCACAGCCATCCTGTGGCTGTGGTGGGTGGCAGCACAGGACACAGCTCATTCTGCAGGAACAGAGGCCCAGGACAGGGTCACATCGTCTCTTGGGCGGGTGGCACTGGCAGTTGTTCTCCCATTTGTTTTGATGGAGGTGAAACATTGTAGGCAAGTGCTTTCAAGACCCAGTGCCTGCGTGTTTCCTTGGGCTCTTCTTACGGGCACCTGCCTGTCTCTTTCTAGACTGACAAACCCCAGAAAGAGGGCACGTGCTTGGTACACACTGTGTGGCTCCACCAGGTATCTCCCATGGCAAGCAGTGCTCATGTATCAGGGCCTGTGGGAGTCTGCCAAAGTCCAGTTCTTAAATGGTAGTGGCCTGTCTGAAGATGGCAGCAGCCAACCTGTGGGTTGTTTTTGCACAGTGTATATTCAGAAGGGCACAGTGGTAGCTGTGTGTGACTCTCTCTCTCTTTTTTTTTTTTTTGAGACAGTGTATTGTTCTGTAGTGCAGCCTGGCCTTGAACTCACAGCAGTCCTCCTGCCTCAGCATCCTGAGTGCTGGGATTACAGGTGTGCATCACCATGCCCAGCTTACATTGAACCCAGGCCTTGTTATGCAAGTGCTCTAAGCTCTTGGGCTGTGCCCTCGCCTCCTGTGTGACTCTTGCCCTGTCCTGCCGTGGTGTCCAGCTGGTGGTAGCTGAAGACTCTGGAGGGTGTTTCTCCATGCCCTCTTTCCTTGTGCTGGCACTCTTCTTTCCCTCATCCACTGCTGCCCCCAGTGGAATGATAACAGTCCGAGGCCAGATTCCAGTTTTACTGATTAATGAAAATAAGGCATTTTTTTCTTTTTGCAGTACTGGGATGGAACAGAGTGCCTTGCATGCTAGTAAAGTGCTATATCACTGAACTCCATGGCAAGCCCTTAAGGATACTCCTTTTCTGCTGAAAATTGAGAAATTTTTCTTTATTTTGAAGCCTGTTTTTTATCTTTTTATGTTTTTCACCCCCCCCTTTTTTTTTTTTTTGGTATTTTGGGTTGAACATGGTGGTTTCTGTGCTATATCCCTAGGCTATTTTTCTTTCTTTTTTTGTGGGGGAAGAGGGAGCAGGGTCTTACTGAGATACTCAGGCTGGTCTCAAGATTGAGGACATTGCTGCCTTAGGCTCTTGAGTGGTAGAATTACAGATATGTGCCTTTGTGCCCAGCTTGTGTTCACACTCTCCAAGGACTGATGCCCACTCTGAAGGATGCTGGTGAAAGCAGCCTCAGTGCTCATAGGACTTTCCTTTGTCTGCTGAGTTAGCTGAAATTGAAGTGGGTGTCTGTGGTGGGGACGCACGAGGGAGTCCTCCCTGCGTGGCTCTCGGCTTGGTGGTGTTGGGTGGGTGCTGGGTGCAAGGGGAGGGCAGTGGGGGCAGCACGACTGAGTGGGGAACATTGTCGGTCACAAATTACTGTGTGACTTAACTCCTCAGACGTGGGAGACTCGCTACATGCTTTTGCTGTGGCTCTCTGTGACCTGCCTGATCCCTTTTGACTTCTCACGCCTGGACGGGAATCTTGTCTCCCAGCCTGGAGACACACGGACACCTGTCGTGGACCGCATCCTACAGGTGGCACAGGTGGGTCTAGCTAGGCTTTTCTTTCACAGCTGTGGTGGCCTAAGCATAGAGGTTAATCGGGGAAGGTTTGGGTGTTTATTATTCTTTAGCTGCTGCTGCTGTTTGTCGTCAGGCAACATCCCCCTGAGGGTTATTTTGAAATCGTGATGAC
Organism: Ctenodactylus gundi; assembly: GCA_004027205.1. Classification (NCBI taxonomy): domain Eukaryota; kingdom Metazoa; phylum Chordata; class Mammalia; order Rodentia; family Ctenodactylidae; genus Ctenodactylus; species Ctenodactylus gundi. Next base: position 130,769 of record PVKB01004386.1, on the reverse strand, counting down.
TAGCAAATCCCATTTCTGTATTTGGTGTGTAGGAAAGGTGGGGAAAGCAGGGCTCCGTGTACGTTCCGCTTATACTGCTATACGGATCTTACACAGCAGTCTCAGGAAGCCTGGCACAGAGATGTATGGTAGTAATGAGGCCTGTTGGACTCTTGCAGATCTACTTGCTTGTCAGTGACAAGGCCCGTGATGCGGCTGCAGTCCTGGTGTCTAAGTAAGTCTTGGGGCCCGGGCTGTGTGGTGTTGTGTGGCTAGGGTACTCCTGGGGGCTGGCGTCAAGGCTTGCTAAGTGTTCTGGCTTAGCCTGGGGAGGAGAAACCTGAGCTGAAGGGGTCACGCACAGTTGCCAGTAGGGGGGCTTGCAGGGTTCTCCACTCACTGTCAGTGTCAGGTGAAGCTTGTGGTGTCACCGGGTGCTGGTTGGAGTTTGAGGGGTTTCCTGATGCATTTGGGGCTTGAGGGGGTCTCCTGGTGCTGGTCAGGGTTTGAGGGGGTCTCCTGGCACTGGGTGGGGATGATAACGCCTCCCCCTGGTGTGGTGGTGTCCCTGTGATGGTGGCTGTAGAAACGATATGTGCGGTCAGAGTACTTGGGTCTGTGTGATGTGGGATGAAGGGCCCCAGATATGTTGGGTAGTTGAAAACACAGGGAGACAGGAGGGATGGAGGGAGGATCTCTAGTAAGCTCTGCTGGAGGCCCTGAGGCCAGAGCTTCTCCTGAGATGTAAATGCCTGTTTCATGTATGACACATGACTTTCTTTCTGCCCTTTTTGTGGTGGGATTGGTATTGTGGATGGAATCTAGAGCCTTTACGCTGAGCTTCATCCCAGTCTTTTTTTTTTTTTTTTTTTTTGAGACAGGGTCTTGCTGTGTAGCCCAGGCTGGTCCTGAACTCACTCTGGAGCACAGGCTGGCCTTGGACTCACAGAAATCCTCCTGCCTCAGCCTCCCGAGTGTTGGGATTGTAGGCCAGTGCTGGGATTACAGGCGTGTGCCACTATGCCCGGCTTATGTGGTACTGGGGAGTGGAACTTGGGTACTTAGTGCTTGACTTAGTGCTTGCTAGGCAAGTATTTTAACTGCTGAGGCATTCCTTCTAACTCCCAGTCCTTTTTTATTTTGAGGCAGGGTCTTGCTAAGTAGTCTTCGCTGGGCTTGAGCTTGGGACTCTCCTTTCCCAGCCTTCTCAGGTGGTGGGCTTACAGGGGTGTTCCTGTATGATTGGTATGATGAGTAATTTGAAGTGTGTATGTACTTAAATAAGTTAGAAAATTTGGAATTTTTTTATTGCTTCAATGGTCAAAATTGAAAAATGGTTATAAGATGTTCTGGTGGCGGTTGGAGGAATGGCACAGGGCAAGGCCCTGAGTTTGATTCCCCAGAACCATGTAGAGCTGGGTGTGGTGGCACATGCCTGTGATCCCAGCACTTAGAAGGCTGAGGCAGGAGGATTGCTGTGAGACCAAGGCCAGCCTGGGCAACATATGAGTTCAGATCCAGCTTGGGCTACAGAGTAAGACCCTAAAAAAAGAGGAAAAAAATGTATGGTGGTGTTGATTATGAAAATGGGTGATGTCTACTGCATATGTCCACATGGATGGATAGGCAGCCCCTCCCCATGCAGGTACGACCTGTTTGCTGTGTCCTCTGTGTGGTAGAGGCCTTCCCTTTGTCGGCAGTCAGGACCCTGTGGGGTGACTGTGCTGGGGATGGAACCAGGCCTTGGACGCTATGCTACATCCCCAATTCATTTTTTGGTTTTGATTTTGAGATAGGATCTCCCCATGTTTTAAGTTGCCCAGGCTGGTTTTTAACTTGCGATCCTCCTGCCTCAGCCTCCCAGAGTGCTAGGGTTATAGGGCTGTGCCACTGGGTCCAGCTGATTTTTTTTTGCTTATTTGTATTTTGGTCTTTTTGCCTATAACTGTATGTTAGTTGAGAAAAATATAAATAACCTACATACTTGAAAACAGCCTTAGATTTCTTACATATTTGGAAAATCACCTCATGTGATTTCATTCAGGCATGGACTTAGTTAGGCCTGAACATGCACAGGTGCTGCCTCGGCTTTTTGCGAGGACACAGCTGCTGGGTCTTCGGTTCAGGGGGAAAGCAGGTACAGGAGTGATGATGGAGGCAGGTTTAGGGAGGAGGCTGATGTTGGGTGCAGGGCAAGCTGGAGGCGATTACGGGTGAGCCTGGGTGTGGTGCAGCGCAAAGCTGGATGCAGGGGGAGGCCAGGCGTTGGGGGCACGTGGGTAAGGAGCTGAGTGAGGCTGGGTGCGGGGGAGGCATGTGCAGGACGGACTTGGGTGCAGGGCTGAGGCTAGATACCAGAGGGAAGCTGGGTACAGGGGAGCATGTATGCAGGACTAGGCTGGATGCAAGGGGGAGGCCACGTGAAGGGAGAGGATGGGCTTAGGGCTGTCTTAATTATTTGTTGCTGGGACGTAATACCCAACATCCACAACCTAAGGGAGGAAGGTTTATTTTAGCTCTTAGTTCAGAAGGTTTTAGTCCATTCATGGCTGGCAGCAGCAGGAAGGATCTGGTGGAGAGCAGCTGCTCACAGCATTGCAAGAGAAAGAGTCTAGAGCCTCCAGAAGAAGCTGGGGTACATGTCTAGATCCTTCCAGGCCACGCATCTATAATCTACCACGTGCCTGTTTTCCCCCACATACCTGTAGTTCACACCTTCTGTCCAGGCTCCATCTCCTAAAAGCAGATGAAAATTCATAACACCCAAATAATATGAGGCTTTTGTGGGACATTGTACATCCAAACCACAGCATTCTGCCTTGGCCGCAGAAGACTCATACCTTTACCCTATGTAAAATACATTTAGTCCTGAAAGAGTTGTCCAAGTCTGGCGGTTCTAACTCTGTTAAAGTCCAAAGTCTCCTCTGAAACTCAAGGCCAACTCTTAGCCATGAAGTTTTGTGAAAATTAAAGAAATACTTCTGTCTGGTCTTGCAGCCTGCCCTGGGGTACTCTTCTAAGAGCGAAGTCTTTTGTCTTTGAGTGGATAAACGGTGGAATCTTGCTGATTCCTGAGACGTGCTCAAGAAAGTATGAAGATAGACTTTGGAGAGGGAAAAGGGAAGTGGGGGTGTTGAGACGGTGGGAGGGGAAAAGATGTGATACATATGTAAATAAAAATAAAATACTGAATACAAAAAAGAAAGAGTACCAGGTCCTCACTCTGAAGGTGCCGCTGTGCTGGGGTCCTTGGGCCCTTTTTTGTCCAGACAGGAGTTTCCAGGTCTGGAGGCTTGTCTTCTCAGGTGACGTGGAAGTTCTACATTTGTGCGGACCAGTTGGGGATAGCCACCTGTGTGTTGTGTCTTGGAGCAGAGGGAGCAGTGTTAGAGACTTTGGTTTTTCTAACCTGGCAAGAGATATTACCCTCGCCTGAAGCTTGGTGATGGCTTTGTAAGGGCTTCCTGGGCTATGGGAGGGGGATTGGGAAGGGGAGTTTCTGTACCCTTGTACCTCAGCAGCTCATGGCTGGGTGCTGCGGGGGACACAGATGTGAAGGCCCTGCTCCAGGGCCAGCTGGTTCACCCATCTCCAGGTGAGCATGAGGGCCAGTGTCTTGCCAGAACCTGGCCAAGATGTTTGGAATGGATTGCCGAGCTGCCCTGTGGTGTGGGAAGGTGGCACTGGGGAGGTGGAATTCTTAGGTTTCTTTGGAAGCTGGAGTGTGCAGCTGCAGGTTCTGCCTCACAGTGGGTCTGTGCCATGTTCCATGAGGGGGGCTCCAGGGCATGTGCGCCTTCACTTCCGCTTGAGCTCCGGGCATGTGGTCATGGCACATGTTTCGTGAGGTGTCTTGAGAGGGCTGATCACCAAGGAAGCATGGAGCCAGTCCTACCAAGTCCTGCTGACAGGCCAGACAGAGAGTGGGGACAGCTGGTGGCAGGGTGATGAGGGGAGTCCAATCCAGTGGATGTGGCTGGAGGCGGGAGGAGAGGGAACGTTGTGGCCTGGTGTTCCAACCGTAGTTCTCTTATCTCTCTGGGTCCAGTCTACCACTGGGATCCTTGGAGTTTGTCTCTGTGCCTCCTCGCTGGGGAGGTGGCCCCTTTTCCCCTTCTCCCTGCCTTCCTGATGTCCGAGGTCCATGGTTTGCTGTTTCCCTGGGTGTGGCACCAGGAGGAGAGGGCCAGACCTTCATCTCTGAGGGTTCCTGGGAATACATGTCCTGAAGCTAAGCGTGGGCTGGGAGGAAGAGAGGGCCATGAGGGGACAGAGTTCTTGGTGGTGGGGATGGGCACTGGGCTGCAGCGGGGAAGGGTACCGGGACAGTGGTCTCTGAGGCTGCAGATAAGCTGGGCCGATGAGGGGACGTGAGGGATTATTAGACCTAGCAGAGAGAGGTACAGTTTATGAGGCCTGAAAAATCCTGGTGGCAGTTGGCTGCTGGGGCACTGAGTGGCTAGTGATTTGGTTTTCTGGAGAAAGGAGCTGGTGGATGAGGCCATATATGTGTGTGGCTCGACATGGGACAACACGTATGGAGACACTGTGCCAGGACAATGCCTGAGGGCATGTGTGGGGCGTGGAGGGGGTGGTGGGTGTGGGTGCCCCACTGAGCTCCCGCTGCATTCTGTCCCTCCGCAGGTTCATCACACGTCCTGATGTCAAACAGAGCAAGATGGCTGGCTTCCTGGACTGGAGTCTGGGCACCTTGGCCCGCTCCTCCTTCCAGACCATCGATGGGGTCATTGCCATGAATGGGGTGCTGCAGGCGCTGGTGAGCACGAGGGTGTTCTTGGGGAGGCAGCTGGGAGCGTGTGCTGCCTGCCCGTGTGGGGTGCCGCCTATCTGTGTGAGTTGCTGGCTGCTGGTGATTCCCAGCTGGAGTCATGTAGCAGTGGGGTTCGTTTCTCTGTAGGACCTCCATCCACTTCCTTCTCCTCTGGTGGCACTACCTTGGCATCTATGCCACATGGCCACCAGAGGGCGCTGGAGCCCACGGAGCTGCAGCGTGGCCTTCAAGCCAAGCCCCGTTTCCCCCGCTGCGGGCTGCTGTGCCTGACATTGTGAGAATAAGGTCTGATTTTGTTCAGCCTCATGGGTTCTGTGCTCTTAGTGCTGTGTTGAATGCTGAGCCTCACGCTTCCCTGTGGCCTCTGTGTTTGTTCTGGCGCATACCTGTCCTGTGCCTTGCTGTGTTTTTTTGCTGAGGAAAGGTCTAGTTTAAGTTCCACAGGAAAGAGTAGGCCCTGGGCAGATGAGGCCAGGAGCTCGGGGGCAGCACTGTTGAGGCGTGTAGGCTGCCTTGCATGGCCGTGGGTTTGTGGGCACTGCCTTCTGCCTGTCTGAGTATAGTGATTTGCTCAGAGCAGTTCTTGTCTCTGAGGGCCTGGGCCCCTGGGGAGCAAGTGACGGAGTGTCTCCTTGTCCCTGTCTGCGTGTTCTCACCTGGGGGGGGGGCATCAGGGCTGGGTTGGAGAGGGGCTGATGGCAGAGCCCTGGGTGGTAAGGGTGGCTCTGTATCTTGTGGGGCCTGCTGTGTCCGTTGCAGCCCGCTCAGGCACGTAGCTGTAGGACTTGAGGTTGGTCTCCGTGCTCAGTGTCTCTGTGTCTCTGCATGTTCAGGAGGGTGTCCTAAAACATGTCAGAAGGAAGGAAAACACATTCCAAGCCCATAGGTTCTCCCCCCTCCCATTGAGCAGTGGTCTTGGTACCAGGATTCACCTCTGGGGCTGTCGCTTTCACATTCTCGTGCCGGGACCTCTGTGGCCAGCCTGTGCACAGCCCTGCTCAGAGGTCGTTCTTTGGGTTTGTGTGTTCTGAATATATCCCATAACCAGACTGACTCAATGTGTGGCCTCTCGTGTCTGCCTTCTTGCCTTGGTCGGAGCACCTGTGAGGTCTCACCGCGTGCGGCCTGGGTTGGCGTGCCCTTCCTCCCTGTGGCGGTGATGCCCCGCTGTGCGGCTGCGCTGGCTTTCGTGGAAGGCGCTCTGGAGTTCTCTCTCACACGTGAGGTTCTGTTCGAGTCCGGCTGTTAGTTCCCTTGGGTATGAAAAGGTACGTGTTTGTGATGCTGGACGTGGAACCCGGGACTTCACACTCTTGGGCCACTGAGCCCTGCCTCTAGCTCCTCCAGGAACTTTTTCTAGACTCTATTTTTATTTCAGTTACAGTAAAGATCATCTTTTGGAAGCTGTTTTCATTTGTTTATTTTTATTTTTGAGCCAGTCTTAGTCTGTAGCCCAGGCTAGTCACGAACTGATTATGGAGCCCAGGCTGGCCTTGGACTCATGGCAGTCCTCCTGCCTCAGCCTCCCAAGGACTGAGATGCCCGGCTTATATGGTGCTGAGGAATTGAACTCAGGCCTCTGTTTGCCATGGTGCTATTCCTCCACCACCCTTTTTATTGTATATTAGTTAAATTTTTTTATCATTTTAACTTCTACTTCATAAGAATTTTTTTAAAAAAAGGATCAATATTTTGTTTCTGAGATTTAAAAAAAAAATCTGTGGCTGCACACCTGCCACAGTGATGAGATGTCATGCTTGCTTGTGCCAGCTGCTTGGGGTTTACCAGTGTGGTGCCCAGGGGCGCCCAGTCCAGTAGTGTGCGGGATGGTGCCGCAGAGGGCGTTATTGCCGCTTGCGGTGTAATTGCCGCAGCGAGGTTGCTGCGGGCTGGGTGGTTCTGCAGGGTCCTCGGAGCGGGCAGAGGCATGTCTGTACGTGCGCTGTGCGATTGGTCCATGGATCTCGGGCAGTTTATGACCTCAGTGGTGGTGGATCGAGACGGTTAAGTTGCAGGTTGGGTGTTAGTGTGTTCTAAGCTTTGGCGTGCATCTTACTGAGCAGCCTGAGGTCAGGAGAACAAATGGAAGATCTGACAAAATGTGGTGAGAGGTGCTTCACAGCAGCTCTGCCAGGCGCTCCTGGTGTGTGGGTGCTGCCCGGGAGTGGGCCGACCTTGGCGTGGCCTGTGAGGCCCCTCTGCCCAGGCAGTCACCCTTGTTTGTGAAGAGGGCTCCTGGTGTTGCCTGTAGCCGCCTGGCCTGGGCATTCCTCCTCTCCCTTTGGCTGCGCGGGGGTGGGGTGGTGGGTTCAGTGGGCTGCCTTGGCCACAGGGTTCCAGCCCATGTCACTGTCCCGGGACCTATAGCTGGCTAGGCTCATGTGGCGCCTGCCTGAATTAATCAGTGGGAGGCTCCCTGGCGTGGCGGTGCCCTTGGTTGCAGGGTGAGGGCCACTCCCTCGCGGCTCTGAGGTGCTCTCTTGCAGCTTGTTGCTTGTCTCTGAGTGACCCAGGACTTTCTGTTTCTCCTTCCTAGCAGGGGTTGCGGGGTCGTGCCATGCTTACATGGCACTGGGACACGGAACACTCGCTGTCCTAGTCCTGGTCAGCTCTGTGTGTGGGCTGGGATTCCTTCCAGCAGAGTTAAACCAGTGGTGTGGGGAGGTTCTGTTCCACCTTCAGAGGGAGAGAAGTCATCCTTTTCCCCTTCTACCTGAGGTATAAAAAGGCTTCCCAAAGGCTTAGAAAAACCAAGCTTCCCACTGCCCGACTGGGCATGTGTTGGCAAGGGACAGGAGGATGTGGCCTTCCCTGCCAGGCAAGTACCTGCTCTATCTGGAGAGATTTGCCCCGAGCGATGGTGAGCAATTGTCTGACGCAGCCCGCTGAAATCCTGGGAAGTGGATGCATGAAACTCCCATGAAACGGTGGCCGCAGCTGCCTGGTCTCCACAGTGCCAGGCCTGTCCCTGTTGAGGGTCCGGGAGTTCTTGCTGCCCCTGGGAGGCTGGAGTCATCCAGAGCCAGGCATAGGCTCTTCTTTGCTGGAGGGTCACTGGGGTCCAGCCCAGGCTCCCGGGCAGGAGGAAAGGCGCTAAGCGGGTGGAGCGGTTTCGCCAGGGCTCGTCAGACCTGCAGGCGGAGGGCTGGGCGTCCTGTGCGTGATGAAACTTGCAGGTGTATTGTGCTTTGGGATTGCAGGTTTCCTTTGATGCACTTGGCTTCGTCTTATCCACCTGTTCATTAGTGTGGGCTAGGCGAAACAGGTGAACTCTGAACAAGTCCGGTCGAAACCAGGACTGATGCTCTTTCTCTGGAAGCGTAGTCTTCCCTCAGTGATGGCTTTTCACCCTTGTGGGAGGGAAATGGTGCCTGGCAGCTCCCGATCGCTACCAGCCGGGCACTGTGGCTTTGTAGGACACTCTGTGGTTTTGCCACTTGGAGCTTTATTGTTAAAGTGCATTGATGGTCTGCGTGGAAGGAAAACACTATTAAAAATAAAAGTGGTTGTCACTTAAATGTGTCTTATGTCTGTCTTGTGCCATCCTGGTTTTTGCCTCTTGGCTATGAAAAGCGGCTTTTCCTATGTCCTTTGATGGCTGGAGGGGAGCAGAAAATTCTGTTACTAAACTTGGGCTCCTGGTGAAGAAGCTGCAGCTGGGTGTTTAGTGGCAATAAAATGCTCTTTCATTTACCAGCTGTTAGAGTTGCCTTGCCATTTGCAGGGAAGTGTCTCTGACTTGTTATAATTTACTTATTTTTATTTTTTATTTATTTTAGGCAGGGTCTTACTCTATGGCCCAGGCTAGTGATGAACTCACTATGTAGCCCAGGCTGGCCTTGAACACATGGCAGACCTACTTCAGTCTCCCGAGTACAGGGATTTCAGGTGTATGCCCCCCTGCCCAGCTTCTTTGGTACTGGGAAATTGAACTCAGGGCCCTGTGCTTCCTGGGCAAGCTCTCTAACCACTGAACTTTGCTCACCACCTCTAATATATTTATTTATTTTTATCATTGACAAAATTGAAAATCTTGCTAAAAGGAAACAGTCACGAGTGGCAACATTAAAACTCAGGAAAGCTGGGCTCGAGTGCTCGTAGACCAGCCCCTGCTGGGTGCAAGGACACTGGGGAAGAGATGTGTTCCAAACTATGTTTCTTGTGTGTAAACAAAGAAAGGGGCAGGGGCCTAGGGGCTGATGGATGTTGCTGGATCACTGCGGGCAGGTAGGGCCTCCCAGCAGTGTCAATCCTGGACAGGATGTGCCTTGTCCGAAGTATGAAAAGAGGCTTGTTGGGGGTTCCAGACTGGCCTCTGTTGGCTCTGCCCAGCTAGCCGCTGACCCGGGGAGATGTCTGAGGGGCCTGGACTTAGCTGTTTCTTTTCTGTCCAGCACTCTGATGACCTTGGAAGATGCCTGAGGGGCCTGGACTGACCTATGTCTTCCCTTCTCGGTTCTCTGATGACTCTGGGAGGTGCCTGAGGGGCCTGGACTGACCTGCCTGTGTCAGCTCTGTCTGGCTCTCTGATAATCCTGGGAGGTGCTTGAGGGGTCTAGACTGACGGATGTTTTTTCTGCCTGGCTCTCTGATGACCCTGAATGGTGCCTGAGGGGCCTGGACTGACCAATGTCCTTCCTGCTCCCTCTCTGATGACCATGGGAGGTACCTGAGGGTCATAGACTAACCTGTGTTGGCCCTGCCTGTCTCTCCAATGACCCTAGGAGGTGCCTGAGGGGTGTGGATGGACTGTGCTATCCCTGGCCTCCTCTCTGATGAGCCTGGGAGGTGCTTGAGGGACCTATAGACTGACCTATGTTAGTCCTGCCTGACTCTCTGATAACCCTGGAGATGCCCAATGGGGTATAGACTGATGGTGTTTTCCCTGCCTGGCTCTCCAGTGACCTAGGGAGGTGCCCAGGGGACCAGCACTGACCTGTGTTGTCCCTGCCTAGCTCTCTGATGATCCTTGGAGGTGCCCAAAGGGCCTGAATGGGCCATGTTGTCCCAGCCTGGCTCTCTGATGGCTCTGGGAGGTGCCGGGGGGCCTGGACTGTCCTGAGCCTCAGGCACACGTGGGCCACGACGGGCTCCGTCTCCCCAGGAGCCATTTCCACTTGTTCCATCTGATGGGGGGCGGCAGGATAGCCGAGACTGGCAAGCACTGTGTGGTGTCAGGGTGTTTCTGGTCTGGATTGACTGTGCTCCTCTGGCCCCCTGGGTGGCTGCTACCCACTGTTTGGTGCAGCCTCAGTACGGCCAGTACTTACCATTCAGGTGACTTGTTTACTCAAGGTTCTCAGGCAGAATTTGGCCAAGAGAATGTGGTAAGAATATGGTGTGCTTGATGTGTGGCTCTCTGGTTTGGGGAATGTGTTTCTAGCTGGACCACTTTGGTTTTCCTGTGACCAGTGTTGAGCAGCCAGTGCTGGTGCTGCCCTGGGTCCCTGTGAGGCAGCACTTCTGGTGGACAGGTGCTGAAGGAGCGTGTGTGGTGTGCCGCATGCAGACATTTGAGTTTGCACTTGGGGCTGTAAGGGATGTGGTGGTCACAGTGCTTGACTTCCTTATCCCCGGAGAAGGAACACGGCCTTCTGCTGTGCCGCTGGTGCTAAGCCAGGCCGCATGGCCGGCATGGCCGTGGCCGGTGTGTCTGCTGCATGCATCTGAGTGTCACTACATCTGTTCACCTGTCTGATACCTTCCCTTGGGCTTTTTGAGATGTTCAGCAGACTGCCTATGGCTGTTGACATTGCATCCTGGTCTACCCTTGACCTTTGTTTCTTAACTGTCCTTGGTTCTCAGTCCCTCATTTGAGACCCTGTGGATACACCTTGGGTGCCCCCAGCCTTCAGTCCATGCTGACATCTGTTGTCCTCCTCCTCATCCCTCCCAGCTTCCAGTATGCGGGAGCCTGCAGCAAGTGCGGTTGCTTGTGTGCTGCTCTCGCGATGTCCCCATGTGAGTTAATGGTCACGTGCCCCTTGCCCTCTTTTTTTTTTGAGACAGGGTTTCACTCTGTAGTCCAGGCTGTCCTGCCCTCTTCAGAGCCCCGAAGGCTGTCTTCCTATCTTGCAGGCCCTTTTCCCTTGTTAAACTTTACCTTCCTCTTGTCTGTCCTCTCTGCCCCGTGTCTTTTGCCCTTTCCAAATGGTAGGGGAGCAGTCGTGTTCTGGAGTTCCTTGGAGGTGATGGCTTCCTGGGCCCCCAGTGCCATCCTTGCCTGCAGCTGTGTGCTGTTCCCCAACTTTGAGGCTGAACTTCCTTGAGAGAACTGGGAGTTGGAAGGGCAGGATGGAGAGCCGGAGCCAGAGGGGCACCGTGAGGTTTGGGCTGGAAAGGCCAAGCAAGGGAGTCATTGTGAGCCCAGAGGGCCTGGTGGCTTGAGGAGAGGGCTAAGTCCCTGAGTGGGGATCGGGGCTGTCTTTGTGCCTGGGGTAAACATCTGGCTGGTATTGTGCCAGCCAGGGTGCCCTGTGGAGGGGCCCTGCATGTCTTTGTGGCTGTGACCAGCTGATTGTCAGAGAAGTGTATCCCTGGTATCTGGCAGGCTGGCTGAGCATAGATCTTTGGGCTTTCTCCTGTTGTAATTGTGTTGCTGGGATGATTGTGTCTTCCCTGTGTGGGAGTGTATTGCCCTCCCGAGTATTGCCCTCTCCCTCCATCCCAGGCCTTCTGGTCCTGGGAGAGGGACACACCTGGGCACATTTGGGCATAGCTACCAGTGTCCTGAGAGGCTGGGCTAGACAGAACCATGAGCCTGCAGGTGGCCCACAAGCCCAGGATGCTTCTCAGAGCAGTTTGCCTTCTCCTTACAGCTGATCTGGTATCATGTCATAGGTAAGAAGGGATGGCTTCAGGTGACAGAGATGCCAAGCCACCCTTCCTGTGGCCTCTGTCTCTCTTGTGTACGCTGCGCTGCCTCCTGGTATGCTGGGGCTGGAACTGAGCTAGGTCTGCCTCACACTCCCAAGGAAATCAGATTCTAGATGTGATGGTGACCATTTAAACATGTTTGTGGCAATTTAATTTTTATTTCTGTATCTGTCTTATTACCAGTCTTTATAATTTATCAGAGCTCGCATTTCTTTGTCCTGGGTCCTGGCCGATTCTGCTCAGCTGTTCACCCCAGACCTTGAAAACCTGTTGAGTAATTAAGCATTTGTGTCTCTGGCGTCCTTGGAGGGAGAGGGTGTGTCCCTGCTTCTCTCAGCCGCCTTGCGTCTGGCCAGCACCCTTCCCTTGGCTGGTCACGTGTGCCCCTCGGGTTTAAGCAGTCCCTTAAGCTTCAGCCAGTTGCCTTAGGGTACTGGGCCTTCAAGGTGACCCTTACCATCTTTGCAAGCTGGCAGATGGTAGGCACTGTAGCTCTCTAGGCCCCATGTTCTGAGCTGATGATGCCCCTTTGTGTTATCCACAGGGGACAGTGGGATTGATTGGGGCAAGGCTGGCATCTTCTGGGTCAGCCCAGAGCTGGCTGTTGGGTGTCGGGGAGACTGTGCTGCTTGTGTTTTGTCCCTGAATGTGGCACGTGGCAGTGCTTGCTGTGTGGATACCATGGGTGCCGAGCCTTGTTATGGCAGGGCTGCTGCTTTGTGCTGGGACAGACCCAGGGAGGCAGAGCAGCCTTGCTTTTCCTTGTAGGTCCCACATGCTCCTGAGGGAACGGAGCAGTGACTGGCTAGTGTGATCTCAGCTAGTGCTCATGAGCTATAGGGAGTGGATGGGCTTCTCAGAGGCTTGTGTCATCAGGAAGCCTCCCTGGGCTGGTTGCAGACCTTTCTCCCAGGGCCTAGGGTGGAGCTGCTTTCCTTGGCCCTGACCCGAGAGTGCCTTCAGGGAGCCTCAAACCAGCACCTCCTGCTTGGCAGTGGGTGAAGCTGCTCCTGTAGCACAGCAGCCTGTGATTTACAAGGCTGGAGAACATGCCCCGGGGAAGGGAAGCTGCTTGCACATTGCAGAAAAGCCAGCCTGGGTGGGTAGCCACCTGCAGGTGCGGCAGTTTAGGATGACTATGGAGAAACTCTGTTTGTTTGTACCTACCCCCACTGGTGTCCAGACTAACAGCAGCAGACCCAGCGAGTGCTGCTGTTACTCTGCTTAGGGGTGGTGTCCCGGTTTCTCTGTGAGCTGTCGGGTGTCACTGCTGTGGGCTGTGCATTTTGGCAGGTAGCTGGGGTTGGTTCTATAGACGTAGGTGCGCCTCCTGTTTCTCAGCCCAGCGTGTGAACACCTGATGCCCTCGGACTGCGAGTGTTCTGTCTGTCTGACCTCCTCCTTCTGCGGTTAGCTGTTTCCAGCGTGTGGCCCAGGGTCCACTGACACTCTTTCTGGGGGGAAGGGGGTAAAGATGGCCTTCTGTTCATGTGAAGAAGCAGAAACACACAAAGCCCGGTGTCTTCACTGAGTTCGGTTCGTCCCTCTTCACCATGTCCCTCCTTAAGTCCTTTAAGGACAGTGGCTACTTGACTTATCTCTGCATGTGGGCTGAGCCCCCATCCTCCTGGGATCCTGCTGTACACTCCAGAGACAGCTCTCTGCCCAGTGGAATGGGAGGACTTGGTGGCCTGCCCGCTCCCGCCTTGCCCTGTCTGGAGTGTTGTGCCACACTGTGTAAAGACCTTGATGAGCGAGGAAGGCCATGTGCCTCTTTGGCATTGTGTGGTATTGTCGATTTTATTTATGTATCTGGTGAGTGAGGTGGGAGAGCATGTCCACCGCACGTGGTCCTGGCTCTATGATGTTTATAGCAGGCTCCACAGCCTCAGTGGTAGGTAGGGTCACCATGCCTCACAGCCTCGTAGTGCTGTAGGGTATTTGCTGCGCTGCATCCTGACCCTGCTATGACCCACCCAAGTGGCTTTCTGGCTGCCTTGCCCACAGGAATGGAAGCGGGGGTTCCAGCCCCTTGCTTTTTTGAGGAGAGTGTGGGTCCTTTCACTAGACAGCCACCCCAGAGATTAAAATGTAAATAATAGCTGCTCTTCGATGTATGATAGATAAATAACAGTAAATATTTAAAGAAATTTATTATAGTAAAAGATCCGTTGCCTTTAAATCACTCCCAGAATACTTCACCTAGTTTTTGACATATTCCATCATCCGGCATCTTTGTTGCTTTCAAAGCAGTTTTAGAAGTCCTCTTTGTCTTTGTGGTTGCCTTGAATTCTTGAATCGATTTTAAATGTTCACCTTTCACAGTTGGTTTAACTTGGGGAAGAGCCACCCTTGCACAGTGGGTGTCTGACCCTGTGGATGAGGGCATGGTCATGTGTTGTGGAGCCTGCCTTTCCATTGGATGGCACTTGGCCACAGCATTCGCCACGTTTTTTTTTTTATCATATTTCACGAAGACACTGAAGTAGGACGGCAGGGTGGGTCCAGTGAGACAGCTGCGATGGGCAGGATCTGGAGCGCATGACCTGGGGGGTTGTCTGTTCATGTGTGTGTGGGCTGGGGGTGACACGCAGGGTCTGATTTCCTGACAGAAGCAGGTATCCCCTTGCCTCTGGTTTCTTTTTTAACGTTTGGCAAACTATTTTATTTTTTTCACCAATTAAGATTTTATACCAATTCCCCATATTGAATATAATTATTATGTTTTGCAAACTAATAGATTAATAAAATGAATAACTACAGGGGATGTTTTATAGATTTTACAAGAAAGCTGGTAGTATTTTAGTGGGATACCAATTGAATGACTGAAGTCTATTTTTTTTGTTACACTTTAGATGTTTCCTTTCCTCTGTGTTCATTGGTACTGCTTGTCTCTGTGTCTAAGATTCCTTCAAGTATTTTCTTCAATGCTGCCTCCTGTTTTCTGATGCAAAAGAAGTTTACTGGTCATTCTGTAGATGTCTTCCGCTCTCAGTCTCGCTGGTTGGGGTCTTTGTGTGTGTGGTACTTACCATATTTGTCTTCTGGGCCTCAGACGTGGAGTAAGATTTCAGATTGAATGTTTGGGGTTCAGGCTAGAACCAGTGTTTCAGTGAGAATCCTGGTTCACTGCAGACTCACCGTGAGGTCCCTAGTGAGGACTGCACGTGTGGGGTGGCTTGGCCACGTGTGAAGGGGAAGGCGAGGGCTATGTGCAGAGGTGGGGCCCGCATTGGTGGCTGTGTTGTGGTGGGATCTGGGGCCCTGGGGTCTAGTGGCTCACATCAGCCCTGGGATGAGTGAGGCTCAAAGGGGAACCCTGAGGCTCCCACCTTCTTCTGTGTATAGTTTGGCCTGTACCTTTCTTTTATCCTTTGATATATTTTTTTCCTCTTGTGGTACTGGGTATCAAACACAGGGCCTTGCCTGTGTTAGGCAAGTGCTCTGCCGCTGAACATTACCAGCCCTTTTTATTTTGAGACACAGACTCCCTGAGCTGCACGGGCTGGCCTTGAACACACAATTTTTCTGCCTCATTCTCTTGAGAAACTGGGGTCATGGATGTGCCCCACTGTGCCCAACTCCATATGTGTCTTTATTTCTGCACCAGTAACCTAACCTCTGTAGTCCCGTGCCTCCTGAGGCTTGTTCCGTCTGTGCATCCTGCCCAGCACAGCCTAACTGCTTGGGGAACCAGGCTCCATCGAATGTCCTGTTGGCAGGTGGCCGTTAGGAGCACTCATGCTTGTCTCCTTAGCCCTGTTCTCTTCATGTGTATTGCCTCTTCTAGAGGGTACTCAGGTTCTAGAAGATACAAGAAGCTGTTCTGATAACTTAATGTTTGTGTTTTAAACTTGTCTGTGTGTTTACCACATTTTAAAATATTTTTTTTTTCAGGCCCAGGTATTTAAACATGGAAAACGTGAGGACTGTCTGCCCTATGGTAAGGCTGTTGTGAGAATATGTTTGTCTTTGGCATGATTTGCCTGTGTGCAGTGTGCCCCCTTGGAACATGGGGTGTGTGGGCCCTGCTGTAGCTCTGGCTGTGGGTTTTGTTTTAATCATCTGATGTACTGCAAACTCTCCCTATCATTTGAATTGCAGGTTACTGCTGCCTGGGGTCTCTTACTGTAGACAGGTTCCGGGGCCCCTGACTACCCTGACCTAAAGGTCTCTGCTGACTTCCTGGGAGACTTGTTCCTCCCATCGCTGTCCCCAGTCCTCTTGTTCCCTGTTAATCTGTTCTCCCTCCTGTCACTCCCCCTCAGTTACCTCCTCCTCTCCTGGTCCTTTTGTCCCCATCCCTTGTCTGGGCTCTTGGCTCCACCCTTGCTCCCTCCTTTCCCGTTTCCTTGTGCAGTTGGGCAGTCTTGTCTGTCTCCCTCACAGCCCATCCTTGAAGTCTCTCCATGGCCTCTGCCCTGGGTCCTCTTGTCTCCTCATGAAATGCTGTCTCGATGCTTTTCTGTCTTGCCTCCGCCCCAATCCCGGCTCTCCCCAGGGCCTCTACAGCACAGGTCATGCTGTGCTGCCTGTGGGAGATCTTCCCTGCTATGCCACCCTTGGGCTCAGTGTTGGTCAGTCATGGCTACTGTCTCCCTGTCCTTGTGTAGTGCTGAGTTCTGGGAAGTCTTAGCCTGCCCTGAGGTCCCCTCGTGTCCCTTCCTGTCCTTAGGCCTGCGAGGCTGCCCCGGTAAGATGGCTGCTGTGCCATTGGTACTGTCTGATAGGGTGCCGAGTTGGCCATGCCCCAGGGCTTTCAGCAGATAGTCAGTGGTGGTGGTGGGGGGTGGTCCTGAGTTTAGGCCTCAAGCTGCTATGGCATATGGTCAGCCCTGGGTGGTAGAGCTAGACCCGTGCTCTACCAGTACTGAGTTGTGTGTTTTCTCTACAGCCCCCATAGTGCTGAGGTGCCTGGATGGCTGCAGGCTCCCCGATAGTAGCCAGACCCTGCTGCGGAAGCTGGGGGTGAAGCTGGGGCAGCGGCTGGGGCTGACCTTCCTGAAGCCCAGGGTGGCTGGCTGGAGGTAGGTCTCGTGTGGATGGCGTGCAGGCCGACCCTACACGTGCTGTGTTCATTTCCCATATGTTTCTGTAGTGAAAGGGTCAGTTGACCCTGGGCTCTTTCCGACCTTGTGTCCTGAGGCCGAGTGCTGAAAGCAGGTCTTGCCTTTGGTGCACACCCTGCTGGGATGCAGCTGGGTCTGGTGGTTGGGCTGTGAGTGGCAGAGGTCCCTGAGCTGCAGTCCCTCTGAATAGCGAGCTGCTCTCAGGGAAAGCCAGGCTGGCTCTTCCTTCGGGTCTGTTTAGGAAAGGAAATGTCCAATGCCCTAGTACATGAGGCTTCGGGCTGTGGGGCTGCCTTTCGTTCGCCGACGGTCTATGAGTTGCTCCTTTGGATGTAGATTTTTTTTTTTTTGAGGCAGTGTTTTGCTCTGTAGCCCAGGCTGGTCCTGAATTCACTATGGAGCCCAAGCTGGCCTTGGACCTGTGGCAGTCCTCCTGCCTCAACCTCCCGAGTGCTGGGATTATGGGCGTGTGCTACCACACCCAGTTTATGTGGTGCTGGGGAATGGAACTCGGGGCCTTGTGCTTGCTAGGCAAGTGCTTTAACTACCCTGTCATTCTGTGGGGTTGTGTAGCTAGTCCCTGCATGTACATCTAGGGAGGGATGCCAGCCCCACTTAGTGGGGCCTTAGCTGTTGTGTGCAGGGGCAGAGTCCATGGGACCTGGCCATGGGTAAGGCGAGCTGGGGCCAGTGGGATGAGGAGGGTGAGCTCACCTGTTGCCGAGTATATGCCTTGTACATCTGTGGCCCAGCTCTGCCTCACCTGCCTGCTGTAGTGTGGTGTGGCTGCAGTGAGGCACACTGTATCTGGATATATACTGTGTTTGCGTGTGTCCCTGTGGCCTGGTTCTGGCTTGCCTTCTGCAGCACATTGTGGCCACGGTGAGTCTTGCTGCACCTGGATGTAGATATGTATTAGTTTGAGTTCTACTAGAGGCAGAATTGACAGAAATTATAAGAAAAAGGGATCCATGTGGAAGGCTTACGAGTCTGAGGAGAGAGATAATCCAGGATGGCGGCCTGCATGTGTGAAAGTTGGAGGGTCTGGGGGCTGCTCAGCCAGAAGGTAGAACACCCACCTGGGACTGCAGGACAGCTGGTGAGTCTGCTGTGGATCTTGGTTGTTCAAAGAACGATGGCGAAGACTGGAGACTGAAGGTTGGTGATGGGTGGACAGGTGCAGGTCAAGACTGGAGCGAATCTGTGATGACGATCTGCGGAGTCCATAGACAGTGGCGAAGGGGAGGGCTTTCCCAGAAGAAGGCTGTAGCAATTTTTCTTCTTTTATACAGCTTGAGCTCCCAGTTGGGCCTCCCACATCCAGGGTGGGTGTTCTTCCCTCATTTGCTGGCCTGCAAGTCACTCAAACACACATACCAGCTCTGCTCTGGACGTGGTTCCTGATTGCCTCGAGTTGGCATATTGTCTTTAAGGGTCGCAGCATCTGTGACTTCAGTTTTCTTTCTCATGGTTCTCACTGAATCCAGGGCTTCTGCCTTGTAAGTGTATGGGATTTTCACAGGATTCTAATGGTGCAGAGTGATGGCGAATCGCTGACTTTGTCACCAGGGAGCACCATGTTGTGTGAGCTGTGTGAGCTGATCTGAGTGTGCTGTGCCCTGTGTAGGTATCAGCGTGGCTGTCGGTCCCTGGCCGCCAACCTGCAGCTGCGTACCCCAGCTGGGAGTGAGCAGAAGTTGCCCACGGTCACATCTGATGGTGATGAGGACTACAATGTCCCAGAGGGGGTGGAGAATGTCATAGGTAGGTGGGTCCGTCACAGGCCTTGTGTACACCCCATGCCTCTGGCACTCTCTGGGCTACCCCTTCATGACCCCTGAGGTTGTTTCTGTATGTTAGGGCCCTTTGGTACCCCTAACCAGGGTTTGGGCCCTCCTGACCTGAGACGGTCTCTGGGTGACTTCAGGGCCTAACCCTGAGAGGGCCCCTTTTATGGGCTCTGGGAGTTGCCCCATCCCTCTTGGCCTCTCTGTGGTGGCCAGCAGGCCTTCCTCTGTGGAAACTGCTGCTTTCTGGTGACCCTCTGGGGCTGGGTTGGCTTGGCTCATAAGTGGTGGAGATAGGCTTTTGGTGGGTGTTTGAAAACACAGGGAGGGAGGTGCTCCTACCCCTTTTTCTTTGTTAGAATTGAGACTCTTGATGCACCTTTTCTGGGTATTCTTTGGAGTGCTGTGTAGGTTGGGGCACTTCAGCAGAGGGCTACATCTCTACCGGAGCTGATGGGTGTGTCCTTCTCTACAGAGCAGCTGCTAGTTGGGCTGAAGGACAGAGACACGGTGGTACGGTGGTCTGCAGCTAAGGGGTAGGTGCCCAGGGGCAGTGCAGTGGTGGGGCCTCTCCTGCATGTAGAGGGTGGGCCTATGGGGAGCGAGGCGGAGGGTCTGGGAATTGCCTGTAGATAGAGGGTGGGTGGCACCATGGTGGGCTATGGTGGCCACGTCATATGTTCCCGCTGCTGCGTTGATGGTCGTCACTTTCCTCCCCAGCATTGGCAGGATGGCAGGACGGCTTCCCCGAGAGCTGGCAGATGACGTGGTTGGATCTGTGCTCGACTGCCTCAGGTGGGTCTTTGCCCTCCGCCTTGGCGGTGGCCTCACTCCCTCATTCCTGTTGCCTGGTCCTGGCCCGTGGCCCCGTGGAGGAGGCCTCCTTCCCCTTACGCCTGTGATGTGGTCTTTGCCCTTGGCCACTGGCTGTGACCTTCTTCCTTGTTGCTATTGTGTTTTGTCTGTCATATTGGCAGATCTCCAAGGTCCCCTTTTCCCCTTGGGATGAATATGAGGACCATGGTTGTCTCTGGAGTATGTGGTGGGAACACCCTTGTACCACAAACCTGGGAGCAGTAAGTCCTCTCTGAGGTCCGTTCCCAGGGCCATGGCTGTCCCATGGAGCCTCTAGGGATGAAGGCTGCTCTGGGTCTGCTGAGCTGTGGCCACTACCCTACCTGGTTGCTGGGAGAGTGGAGTGGGGCTGCTGTGGCTGAAAGCTGGAGTGGACGTTAATGAACTGGAGTGTGGATTTGGCCTCCCAGGGAACTTTGCATGTAGTGGCTGGGCTGTGGTGGTGGGCGTGGCAAGTGGATGGGAGCGTAGGGCCACAGCCCTGCATCGCATGTAAGGCATCAGTCCTGGTACCTCCCTGAGGATTCGCTCTATGGGTTTAAGTATCTCTGTGTCTCAGAGGCTGGGGGTAAGAGGGTGTGTTCCCCTCCTTCAGGGCCCCACTCTGCTGGACCTCTGTCCCCTGGGCCTGTCCCTGAGTGGTTAAGACTCTGGAAATGTGCTGTCAGCACTTTTGGGTGCCCTGCCTGCTGTCAGTCACCAGCGGCCCGCTGCGGGCGGCTGGGTGTCTTCCCACGGAGCATCTCTTCTTGCATGTAGCCTCAGGCAGCGCTCTGACAGTCATCGGCTACAGGAAACAGTATGTCAAATGCTAGTTGTCGTCTTTGGAATGATGTGGCATGCAGTGGAAACTTGCTCCCCATGGGGGTCGCAATGTGGAGGGCATGGATTGGAGAATCATAGTGGTACCTCTCAAGGTTCTGTGCGCTTGTCCCGGGTGCAGTACCTGGGAGTTCTCTGTGAGTCATGGTGGGTCGCACGCTGATGAGGCTGGGCGGCCCTGTTCCTGTGCCTTCTGAGGGATGGCTGATAGAAAGCCAGGCATCTTGCTCCTTGATGGAGCAAAGCGTTGGGATGCTGGCCGCAGAGAATGTAGGTAGACAGGGCATTTTGTCTGTCCTGCACCTTCCCCCAGCTGAGGCACCATCTGTCTTGGGTATTTTCTTCTTTCTTTCTTATAGAGATTTCGCACATTCCCTCTGGTTTATAGCTTTTTTTGGTGGTGCTGAGGGTAGAACCCAGAGTCTTTGCACTGAGCTACATCCTCAGCCCATGTTTTGATTTTGAGACAGGGTCTCACTGAGTCGTTAAGTTGCCCAGGCTGGGCTTGAACTTGGAATCCTCCTGCCTCTGTTCCAAAATGCTGGGCTGACAAGCCTGTGCTACCATGTCCCGCTTAGAGCTGTGTTTTTTACCTGCCCTTCCTCCGGTTGCTCTCTCTACCTCCCCTTCCCTTACTCCCTTGCGCTCTCGCTGCCCCCTAAGCCTCTTGGACGCTGATGACTGCTGCTTCTCCACATAACCTTGGCTTCTGGGTTGTGTCTCTAGTATACTATTCTAGCTATAGTAGTATTTTCATTATTTTAATTTCCGCATCGCAGAGGCTAAGGGTAAGAAGGCTGAGCTCTGGAGGGTGGTGGGGTCCTCTGGACCCCTTAGCCCTCAGCCCAGCAAGTGTGCAGATAGGGCGCAGGCAGCACCTTGGCTGACCTGAGCAGAAGCCTGTGCATTGTCCTGTCTCCTTTGCCCTCCTTGGTTGTGGAACCGTGTTGTGACCTGGCTTGCTCCTAACCCCTGTGTGTTCCGGGCTTGCCCTGGCTTAGATCTGCATGGAAGCTCACCCTTAGCACTTGTCTCATGTCCCTCCTTCTCCCTTGACATCTGAGGACTGGGTCCCCTCAGGCCGGTGCAGAGGAAGCCACAGCAGACATGCATCTAGTTTAGAGTTGGACATGAGTGGCAGGCCCCAGCATTTCAGTTGTCATCGCATCAATCTCAGGTTCATTCAGATGCTGCTGAATCTTTATGAAAATGTGAAGTATCCCAAGGGACACAAAGTGCTGAAATTTAGCTTGGAAATGGGCACATGGCCTTTGGGTAGATGGAAGAGAATATTGGGCTGGTGTAGTGGCACATACCTGTAATTCCAGTGCTCTAGGAGGCTGATTAGGAGAATGGCGAGGTCAAGCCTAGGTAGATTAGTGAGACCGTATCTCAGAATAAAATGTAAGAAAGGACTGGGGCTGTGGCTGAGTACAAAGGCCCTTGGTTCCATCCCCAGAATCTAAAAAATAAAAAAATACAAGTGTGCCGCAGCTGCTGCGGGAGGCATGCTGGTGCGGGCTGCCGCCTGGAGGCCTCCCTTGACCCACTGTCCTCTCTCCATCCAGGCACTCCCGGCCTTTCTGCCTCCAGGGATGCAGCCTGGTGGCTTCCTTGCACATGCTTCTCCTGGTAGTTAATTTGGTCAGAACTGGTAAAAGCCCTGTAATGTGTTTAGGGGTTTGGTGATGTGCATGTTCGTATTTATTTTGGCAGCAGAGTGTGCAAACTTCGGGCACCCTGATCAATCTCAGGAGCGTAATTCATACCAGCTGTGATGGCAGGCCACACCCTGGAGAGGGTGCTGAGCCACCAGCAGGGTGTTCCTATTGAGCATAAGATTCTACTCTTGATCTGATTAATTGGCATTATAAATGCTCATTAAAAGTCTGTGTTTCAGTTGGATTTGCTGGCACATACCTGTGATCCTAGCAACCTGGGAGGCTGAGGCAGGAATGTCAGTTTTGAGCCCAGCCCGGATAACTTAGCAGTTCAGCAAGGAAAACCGTGTTGAATATCCGTAGCATGGTGACAGGGCCAGGCCGGGGCTGAGAATAGATAACCGCCTTGGACAGGCTCTGGCCTTGGCTCTTGGGTCCCTGGATGAGGTGCAGTCTTTGTCCCTGCCTGGTGCTGAGGCTCGGGCGCAGGATGTATTCCTGCTGATGCTGAGCGTTGGGCTCCCACTTGACATCAGAACACTGGTTTCAGTTTCCAGGAGGCAGACAAGGCATGGCATGGCGGATGTCTGGCGCTGGCAGAACTGGGCAGACGAGGCCTCTTGCTCCCATCACGACTCCCAGAGGGTAAGTAGCCAAAGCGTAGAGTGTGGTTCTGTGCGCCTGGGCTGCTCTGCCTGGTGAGCTCTCAGCTGCACCATCTCCTGTGTGGTGAGCTTCCATCCCCCTCGTCACATGACCCCTGTTATTGCTGATGGCCTCTCTGCCACTGCAGACTTAGGACTGCAGACCCTGTGATGGGTGGAGAGCGTGGACCCTTGTGACTTCTGATTTTCTTGTCCTGAGGATGAGTGTTCACCTCAAGAGGCCTGATGCTGTTGAGGCACCTTCAGTACCTGGTGTCCCCATGGCATCCCTGCGTCAGCACCACTTTAGTGACAGTGGCGCACTGGTGAAAATACTTGTGCTGGTGTGGAGTTGGGTAGAAGCCAAGCAGAGGGCTGGGGGAGTCCTGTGGTGGCTCAGAGGGACTGAGCCTGTAGACAAAGGACACAGCATGTTGACCTGTAGAGGAACCAAGCCCAGGCCAAACATTGGGCAGAGATGAGGCTCTGGCCATGTGCTGTCCTTCACAGTTGTTTGAGATGGCCTCTGGGTATGGCTAGAGGAAATCTACAGGGGCGGAGAGGGCCCTGCCTAAGCATGTCTCACAGATGCTGTGTTAAGAGGGTGACTTGTCCAGAACTCAGGTGCTGAGCCAGGGCACTGGCATCTTGCCACATTCAATGCATGGGAGATCTTGTAGGGCATGAGTTAAGAAGTTCTGCTTAATCTTTCTGTTTTTTTTTTTTTTTTTTTTTTTTTGAGACAGGGTCCCGCTCTGTAGCTCAGGCTGGTCCTGAACTCACTATGGAGCCCAGGCTGGTCTTGGACTCACAGCAATCCTCCTGCCTCAGCCTCCCGAGTGCTGGGATTACAGGTGTGCGCCATACTTGGCTTATGCTTTATTGCTTTTTTTTTTTTTTAAATTTGGTAAGAATATATAAAACATAAAAAATTCATCTTTTGATTATCTGCATGTTGCTGTTGAGCAGCATTTGCTGCGTTCTGCTGTTCTGCAGTCAGCACCTCCCTCTTGGGAAGGTGCAGGACTAAGCCTCCTGAGTCTTCCTGCTAACCTCCGGCATCTGTGAGATTGTCTCACGTGAGTGCAGCGTGTCCGTAGTACTTGTCCTTGTGTGATGGACTGGCCCCTGAGCAGGTCCTCAGGGCCACCTGTGCTGCAGCATGAGTAGGCCTACTCTCTGTGAGGCTGAGGCCTTCATCCTCTGCTTGTCTCTGCTCCGTCCACAGGCACCTGAGTTGTCCCCATTGCTGGTGGGTGCCCTGCTGTGGGTGTGGAGGCAGGCAGGCATGTCTACCTGAGACCCATCCTTTGCTGAGGTGACAAAACAGCGGTGGTTTGTTGGGTCATGAGGTAGTTCTGTGTGACTTCGAAAGTTTGTTGTCTTTTTTTTTTTTTTTTTTTGAGACAAGGTCTTATTCTATAGTCCAGCTGGTCCGGAACTCATTATGTAGCCTAGACTGGCCTAGAACACATGGCAGTCCTCCTGCCTCAGCCTTCCACGTGCTGGGATTATAGGCCTGTGCCACCTCATCTGGCTTATGTGGTGCTGGGGGATTGAACCCAGAGCCATGTGCTTGCTAGGCAAGCACTAACCACTGAGATGCACCCCCAGCTCAAGCTCTTTGTCTTTGGTATGTGAAACTTAGAAGCTTAGCTCCTACGTCAGGCCACACATGAAGGTGGAGAGGTAGTGTGGTTAAGAAATCAGCAAAGTATTTTCTTGCTCTAAATCCCTGAGAATGTTTTATTTTGAAGCTAGATGGAGACTTGCCTGGTAGTGATGGCGTACTTTGCGGAGCCCAGGGAATCCCCTGTCGGTGGCATGTCCGGGCAGGCCTCCCTCTGGAAGGTAGGCTGTATCCAGGGCTGAGCATCTCCAGGTAGAAAGCTTGCACTGTATTTTGGGTGTTTTGGTTTGGGGATGGGTGGGTACTGGCAGCTGCCCCGGTCCCTCTTAATTGTCATTGAAGGTGCTAGTACTTGGGGGCCCATCACTCAAGTCTTAGGGGTCCTGCCCCTGAGCAGACATTGTATCTCCTGGATGTCAGCACAAGGAGGACCCCATCTGGCGGGGTGTAGGGCTGGGTGTCCTAAGTGTGGGGTGTAGAGGGAGGCACTGTCCTTGCTTCCCGAATGGGCAGATTGAGTTATTATCAGGAAGCAGGAAGAGTCAAAATTTTGGTCTTTGTCATGACATTGGTTTATATAAATAAAAAGCTCAGGCTTGCCAGCAAATATTTCATGTGTGTTTACTGGTTTTACATCATAACTCTAAGTTTTGGGTGTGAGGTTGTGCAGATGGGACCAGAGGTCTCCCCTGGCTTTGCAAAAACAAACGCACAGGGCCCTCCTGCCTCCCCAAGGACAGGCCTGTGGCACACCCTGCCTCCCCCCAAGTTCAAGCCCACTGGAACAGGCCTACAAGAGCCCCTTCTGCCTTCCAAGGGGTGGGCCTATGGGAACCCCTGACTCCCTAAGGACAGGGTTTTGGAGCCCTCTGATTCCCCAAGGAGAGGCTCCAGGGGGGCGGGTTCCCCTAATTCCCCAAAGACAGGCCCATGAATTCCCCTGTATATCTCCTAAAACAGCCCCACATGGGCCCCAGGGTCCCCACAACCAGTCCAAAGGGCTAACCCTTGATCCCTAGTGGCAGACCTTCAGAGCACCCTGTGCGCACAAGGACAAGGACAGGCCTGTGTGGTCCTCCATCCCTCAGCGCTGCGTCTCTAGGGACAGTTTGCAACAGTGGCCTTGTGTCACTTAGCTGCACTGTGAGAACCTCCGTGTGACTCTAGCAAGTGAGTGTCTAACATTTATGTGACTTTAACAAGGTCTAAAGCATGATGTCGCAATCCTAAAAGTTGTTATCTTGAGGTAAACCACCACTGTTTCTGTGATTTGTGAACTATTCAGGTTTATTATCCCACCTTCCTACCCATGCACAACTCGGGGTAGGTATTCTCTCATAGGAGGTCTCCCCGTCCCCGCTCCCTGAGTCCCTACTTGGTTCCTTTCTAGGGGAGGGTCCTGAGGTCACACTCAGTGCTCAGGAGCCCTTCCTGACTTTTGTCTGGATAGAGGAAATGTGACAGTGTAAGCTGAACTGATACGTTTCCTGTGGCCACAAGGTGCTGTTTACTGAAATATTTTCAAAATTGAATTCTTAAAAAATTTAGGGTCAGGCATTTAGTAAACTTTTTAAGAAATTGGAAAACAGTTGTATATAAAGTTGACTGGAGAAACCTAAAACAGCATCTTGCTGAGTCACAACTGTTCACAAGATGGAGTTTTGGTTGGGATATCTTTGGCAGTCCTGGAGTGGGGCATGGCCCCTCATACAGCCTATGACCCCAGCACCGTGGTAGTCTGAGGCAGGAGGAATGTGAGTTCAGGCCCACCCTAGGCAGCCTAGTTCTTGGCAAACCCTGTCTCAAAATAAAAAAATGAAATGGGATGGAGGTGTGGCTCCAAGAGAAGAGCTTGGGTTGAAGCCTCAGGACCATTACAAAACGTAGGTGAATGTTTACATTTAAAAAATTTATTATAGTAAAAAACACTTTGCCATGAGTCCCCCTCAGAATAACTAATTCCTTTTACTTCAGACAGCTGTCTTGTCATGCTTGCCACTTTCTGAAACAGCTTGGAAGTCCCGTTTAGTAATTGTCTCTGCAAGACGTGATAAAGAATATTAATACACTGAACGCTGCTGCCTGGTGCCATCCAACAGAAAAACAGGCTCAGCAACCACGATGTTGTGCTCCTGTGCACCTTGTTCACCAGATAAGGCACCATGCGACTTTTTGCTCTTCCCCAGTCAGAATGACCATGAGAGGTCAGCCTTTTGAGTCAATTCAGGACATTGAGGCAGCTGTGACCACATAGCCAAAAACACTCAGGAAGCACGACTTCCAAACAGCTTTCGGAAGTGGTGAGAACGACAGGATAAATGTGTTTCAAGTGTAGGGGAGTATCTAGAGGGGGTAACTTAATTTTAAAAATACACTATGTATTTAGATGGAGCCCATGTATCAGGCCCCTCCTCATGTGTCAGTTCAGAGGCAGTAGGCGGAAGTGGCTGGAGGTGGCAGCAGCTCATCTGGACATCTCCTGTGCACCAAGACCACCGTGCCAGGAGCCCACCAGTGTGACAGGAGGTCGTAGGTCACTGTCATTGTGGATACCTGTCCATGGCAACTGTACTAGGGGCCCAGAGTGGGAAGGGGGAGGTTGAAAAAGGCCCCTGACAGAGCCCTTTCCGTGGCTACTCCTGGGGGCCTCATGTCCTCCAGGGGCCCTGAGCCTGAGAACCTGATGGTGTAGGGGAGCCCAGGGATGTCACTGCCAGTAGCCTGTATCCATGCAACTGATTGCTTGTACATACCACCCACACACGTGCGCCTGGGCTTCTCAGTTCAGTCCTGCCCCAACTGCCAGCTTTTTACAATTATAATACTCTAAAGGGCAGCACAGAATTTCTTGTCTTCGTATCATGCGTTCTTAAAATGTACGAGTTTATTGGAAAATTAACAACATATATATCATGCGAGGAGTGGAATGTGAATCTGAACATATTAGAAAATTCACCATGATGTTATAAGCCATGGGTAGACTGGTCGTGCCATCACCAGCAGTACATTCTGCCTCACGGGTGTGAGTGAGTTGTATAAATAATCTCAGTGTTTGGGTGTTGTTCAGTCAAAATGAACAGTGGTCTTTTTTACTCACACCACTTGTGTGTTAGTGCTGAAAATGTTTCTTCCTGGCATCTTCTCACCAATTGTTTTTTTACTTCAAAACACACAGCTAGATTTAATAGAAAACAGTTAAAATAGTTTATTCTAGGGCAAAAATTTCTTAAAAACATCTGGGAGAGCCCTCCTCCATCAGGCCCTACTGCAGAATCAGCTCTGGTTCCTCTCAGTTAGCTTGGTGAGCCAAGGCATAAAGCCCCGGTTTAATCTGTCAGTCCAAAGTGCACAAGCTTTTAGGTGTTTTATGTCTGGAAGAAGCACCTTGCCACACTTGGCCCAATATCTGCAGAAACTGGACTGAATTAGGACTCTCCTTTTTTTTTTTTTTTTTTTTAAGGCGGAAGAAGAAACTGCACATGTGCAGCCTGGCACAAGGAACAGCAAGGGCTGCTTGAGAGCAGTGCAGAGACTGTGTCTGCTCCGGCCTTGACCCGTGGAGGCCAGGCCTCAGGATACCCGGGTCCTTTTGCGCAGAGTGAACACCCTTGTCGCGTCACCTGTCTTTGCTTTCTTAGCTCCTTGCTGGGCTCTTCCTGCCTCCCTTTGGCTTGTCCTCTTTTGTGCTTTGGGTCTGAGGTCACACTGAGCCCCCTGGCTCTCTGTGGGACGGAGCATGGGTGTATTGTGGCATGTGGACTCCTGGGCTGTGGGCTCTGCATCACCCACTCGGATGTTTACCGGGCTGTAGGCTGCCAGCTGACAGAGGGCCACGGCTGCCGTCTGTTTCTGCTCGTCACTGCTGTCCACCATGTGTGTTGCTGGGTCCTTCCCGCTGGGGACCTCACCCTGCTGTGCGTTGGCCCGGCTTGGCCCATTGCTTACACTCTCGGGGTTGGTCTTTGGAGCAGCACTGGTGGATTCTGCACCTGTTGGTGGACTGGGGAGAGAAGGCCTGGGGTCCCGGGAGCCGCAAGCGTCCTTCACGGAGAGGTTAAGGGGCAGGTCCTGCAGCTCTGGGAAGCCCAGGGCCTCTGCTGAAGCCCTGCCTGTGTACTCGGGTCCATGGGTGGCTGAAAGTTTTGTCTCCAACTTCTTGGAGAGGTTGAGAGGGCCTGTCCTGGAGCCATCTTCTGGGCTAGAGGGCGTGGCGTCCGGGGGCGGGATGAGGGAGATGTTGCCAGTCTGAGTGAGAGGGTCTCCATTTGGGGTCTGGAGGCTAGAAGAGGCCAAAAGAAGGACAGGGATCACTAAATAATTTTTGAGCAGTGTGAAAGTGGCTAGCTGAACACAGCCAAAAACATTACATTACATTGAAGGTTTAAAAGTGAAGTTCAGTTGGGTCCCATGGTGTAGATAGTAATCCCAGTACTCTGAGAGGCTGAGGCAGGAGGATTGTAAGTTTGAGCCTAGCTTGGGCAACTTATTGAATTAGTGAGACCCTGTCTTAAAATAAAAAATAAAAATGGTTTGGGGATATAGTGCAGGGATTGATCTTTAGTATCACACCAAGAAAAAAAAAAAGAGAAAATAAAATTAATTTTCCTTACCTTTTTGGAGACTCTGCTCTGTGTATGGGTGCCTGGGAGTGAGGGTGCTCTGCACCCTTCTGAACTGGCTTGAAGGCTGCAGGGCTCTGCCTGGGCTGTGGGAGCCTGCCCAGGGCATCGGAGGCGACTTTGTTGGAGAGGTCGCACAGGCCTTCACACATCTGGCTGGTCTGCGTGAAGTTGGTGGGGCTCGGCCTTCCTGGGGATCCTGTGGCTGCACTGCCTGCTCGGGGGCTCATTTTGGCCCCTTCTGTGTCTTTGGAAGGGTCTTTAGCCTCAGGAGTTGGACTTTCCTTCTCGAAGTCTGTGTGCCTCTTGTGGGAGTTCGAGGGGTTCAGCTCAGCGGGGCTGGAGGCTGGGTAGAGGAGGGCGGCGTCCTCCAGCAGGCGAGAGCTTTGGTCTCGAGTGATGCCTGCACCAGATGGGAGCCTGAGGCTGTAGGAGGAGAAGGCAGACTCTGGTCGGTAGAACCCGTAAGGCAGGGGCAAGCTGGCGTGAAGCTGTGGGAGCAGCCTGTAGTGGTCGTAGGCTGAGGGGGGTGGGGACAGGTGTTTGGGCAGTGGCCCGGGGTGAGGCAGGAAGTGTCTCTGGTCTTGGGCCCCATAGACAGACAGCAGTGCACTGTCACACTCAGGTGCATTCCCAGCCAGCAGGTAGGGGGAATAGATGGTGGCCAGCCCGTGCTCTGTGTAGAAGGGTGGGGGATACTCTGGGATGGTAGGGTGCATGTAAGGAGAGATGGCACCAAATCCCTTGGTTGAGGGGATTTTATGTGGGAATTCGGGTGGGAGGAACGGGGAGTTGGCCTTCCAGGGGTAGCCAGGTGCGTGGAATGCTGACTTGGGGTGGAAAGAGGCAGCTTTGGCTGTGGGGTTGGTCAGTGCCAGTGTCTCGGGGGCCTCTGTGTTGTCTGTGCCCTTGAGTCTGTGCTCTCCCACTGGAACGAAAGCAGAGGGCCGGGCCGTGCTGTCCAGGACTGGCTGGGTGCCTAGGGCAGCATCTGGCACCAGTTCTCTCTGCAGGGTTGGCCTTGGGGGACATTTATGGGTCACCCGCACTGGCAGCTCTTGGTCCTCCTTGGTGTCATCCTGGGTGGGGCTGTGCTGTGCCTTTGGGTCAAGGAGCCCATGGGATAGTGCCTTGGCTGTAGCTGGCTTGGACACGGCCTCAAGGGAGCTGGGCTTGGGGCCCTTGGGGGTGCGGTCCTGCTCGGACACCAGTGTGATGGAGTTCTTGCAGAGCCCATACTTCATGTGGTTGAAGAGATGTGACTTCTCATTGCAGGTGAAGGGGCACTGAAAACACTTGTATTTGAAGGGCTTCCCGGGTGGCCGTGGGATGTAGTGTGGCTTCTTGGGTTTCCGCTCCTTGAGAAGACTCATGTCCTCTGTGTTTCGGACTGAGAGCAGTGGGCACTGCCGGTTCCTCTTCAGTCCAGACTTGGTGTTCACTAGGGAGCCAAGTCCCTGTCTGCTCTCCTCTTTGAGTGCAGATACTGGGAGCCAGTTCCAGTGCTGAGTATCAGTGCGGAAGGTCTCTCTCCTGCGCCCCGAGCTGCAAAGGCAGAACAGAGGCCAGGTCAGGTGGGGAGCTAGCGAGCCAGGGTCCTGCCTGAAGGGAGGGAGGAAGCATGGGCACGTGTCCCCACCCACCTTTGCATACTTCAGACTACCAGTGCTCTGGGATGTTTTCTTTTGTCAAGGCCAACCTGGAAGAATTGCCGTGGGCCAAGAGAGTACAGTGTACGAAGGTTGAGTGTCAATTCTGAGAATACCTGTAACTCTCAAGGATGTGGGGACCTTTATCTCATAACTTGAACCTTTCCTTCAGAGTGCTTGGAAGGGCTCAGCCCAGGCCTCTTGTCCGTTTCCTAGATGGGGTCCTGGGCACTGGCTGCCTGCTCTGACCCAGCCTGCATGCATGGAGCTGCACACGTGAGCAGTGAGCATGTGGGGTGAGGGTGCTCTGTGAGTATGCAGTGTGCGATGCAGCCAGGGTTGATGGTGGCCCTGCCCTCTGTACTCTCATCACTGGCATGTCCTGCATGTGGAGATTGAAAAGTCAAGAACATTTAAACATGTGGCTATTTTAACTCCACTGCTTCCAAAATATTAATGAAAAGTTGGCTGTATCAGTGAAGAATGTTTTTTCCCCTCTGGTGTGAGGAATGAAACCCTGGGCCTGGCATACTGCAGGCGAGTTCTGTGCTACAGGACAATACCCGAGCCCTTTTAAGTGTCAAGACAGACCTAAATGCCGTATCTGGGTTGCTTTAAACAGCACATACTGCTGTCAGGATGAGTGTGCAGTCCCTGAGGGATTGTCCTGTGCCTTGACCCCTTGTTGGGACAGAGTGAGCTCTGGTGCCACCCTACCCTGTCCTGAGACATCCCTGATTGCAGCCCTGTGGTAGGGGGTGACTAGGAATATGGGCATATCTCTTAGATGTGGGCGGCCTCTGGGACCTTAGCCTTCAGGAAGTGGGCCTGGTCTCCGCCTGCTGCTCATTCCGTGGCACTGGACAGGTAGGGACACTGTAGTCACCCCTCACGGGGCTGGCCTGCTCTGAAGGCGCTTCCCCTAGGGTCTCACTCCAGCTGTGTGTTCTCTAGCCGCCTCCCACTTGGCTCTTGCCTGCTTCTTGCACCTGGATTCCACTGGCTCCTCACCTGGAGCCCAGAGCCTGAGGCAGCCCCAGGGCTATAGGCCTAGGCCATGTGGGAGGAGTTTATACCTACACTATGTAAGAAACTCAAGGAGAAGCCTTCAACTCCAAAACATTTTCATATAGTTGATAAATGAAGTACAGTGGGAGTGATACAAGAAGAGGGTTTTCTTCTGAAGCATTGAGTCTCGAGGGCTCAGGTGTCAAAACAGCTTCTAGATATGGCGTAATCAGATATGGAGTTGGGGGCTAAGGGGCTTTCTAGACACAGTGTGGTCAGATTCTTGGGGTGGGGCTGGGGCTGGGGCTCAGCTCTGGCTCTGCCCGCATCTGCGTCAAGCTTCCCATAGATTCTTGATTTTCTTTTGGATACCTTGAGCCTGAGAAAGCTGTCAGGTTTTATTTGGATTCGCTACTAATTTATTTGCTATTTCTTAAAAACTCAAAGAACTATCGTGTACTCCAGCTACATCTGTTATTAGTGTCATTTAAGACTTTTTTGTTAGAAGTGGTTTGGGGGAAAAAGAGGTCTCTGCTCAGACCCAGCACCACCCATTTGGAGTTCCTGCGTGGCATCTCAGGGCAGCTTGAATTTAGAATAAGAAATGAGTTTCGGTTGCCCTGTAAGTGGGGAGAAGTCATCCCTAGTCACCTCAGGAGTACAGGCTGGCAGCCTGCAGGATGGTCCTGCCTAGACCTCCCATTGTGTGTTAGAGAAACCTACAAGCACCATGTCAGAGCTGAACCAGCCAGACGTATAGTGATGGCTTTGTGACTTTCTCTTTTACCCTCTTATTAAAAGAAAAAAAAAAAGTGAAGTAATTTTCTTGGGTTCAGCTACACCTTGGGGGGCAGACCTGCCCCTGGTGACAAGAGCATGCTGCCCTGCCCCCTGCCAGCCCACAGAGCTGAGCACTGGTTCCTGGATAAGTCAGCGGGGCCTGTGCCGGCATGCTTGGTGTACTCCTGGTCCGCAGGCGTGGGAACCGTGGCAAGCCAGGTTCCCAGGGCCCGGCAGGGTATGTCATGGCACAGATCTGAAAGTGGTGATTTCATCACTTGCTGGGAGCATCGTGAGCAACTTGATGACAGTTGCAGACATTTATCAAATGTGAGCCGTGTCCCAGCAATGCCAGGGGGATTCGGACACTGAGCCTCGCACACCCGGCAACCCGGCAAACAGAAAGTCCCTGGGGATGTGAGAAAGTGATGACGGAACAGCGATACTTCTTCTGATGCCCTGGGGCAGGGAGAGAGGGGACCCCACAGTGCTTGGTGTCCCTGAGGTCTCCCAAGCACCACAGTACTTCCCAGAAGGATAATTTGGGAAGTAGCTTCTCTCAGCACACACTCCCCCTCATGCACGGCGGTGCCTGACACTGTTCCTGAACTTTGCCTTTCAGGGCAGCAAGTGGGGGACCCTGTGGTTCCCCCATGCCAGGATCCTTGCAGACAAGCGTCTTTATTGTGGGCTTTACTACTCACAGGGGATGTGTGTGGATCCCGGGGCTATAGTCCTAGTGTCTCTGGATAAGCTGACCTCTTGGGTTGCACAACTGCTGACTGAAGCAGGACTCACCTGCTTTAGAGGCAGGTGTAAGAGGGCGTAGCTTACCTGTCTGTAAAACTGCCTTCAGGTTGAGAAGTAAGGAGGATAAAATTGATGCTTTTGTAAGCTGTCGAATGGTGATGTCAGCCTGTGAGCTCTCTGTCCTACCTAAGGGAAGTTTACAAGGGGGAAGAAACTGCTCTACAGCTGCGACCACAGCCAGGCCCGTATTTCTGTGGGTGCTGAGGTCTGCCCCAGTCCTGCATGGTCAGTTTATACCTGCTGGACTTTGTGCTCTCAGGCAGCTGCTGGTGTTAAATATTCCAAAAAGCATGTCGTTGCCAAAACAGTAAGGCCCAGAAGTTTGTTTACAGTAAGTTTGGATTTGCATTTAGAGACAGCACTTTCCTAGAGGTGACGAGAGGTACGTGCCTGCCCCCGTTCTTGTCTTGGTGTGCGTGTTCCTGTCTAGGGAGCACACAGGACTGTGAGGGGAGGACAGCCTCCCTGTGTGGCCTTGTACAGCTGTGTTGGCGTGTCCTGGTCAGAGTACCAGGTGGGCTCCTGGTTGGCTCCTTTCCTCTGGGTACTGTGGGGTATCATAACCGCTGGCCACTTGGCCACAATGTAGATAGTGTCTACACTGAAGGACATGAGCAATGTGAGATGCAGGAAAGGGTCCAGCATGAGTTTTTCTGGTACTTTCCTACAGTGCCGTGCATGCAGATGCCCCATGGGATCTAGCGTTTCGCTCCCCTCCTGCACCTGGCGCACTGCCTTTGTGGCTGTCTGAACAGTGTGTGGTTTCAGTTGGCCCCAGGGTTCTGTTCCTCTTGCCTTTAAAGCACTGAACTCTGGTAGGACTCTCTCTGGGCACTCAGAGTCAAAGCCAGTTAGGGCCTGGAGAGAGGGTTGTATGTTCAGAGCCGTTCTTAGGGTTAGAGAACATCAGGGAAGGAGTTTTCTGAGGACCTTGCGAGAGCATAGTGTAGGTAATTATAACCTGGCTCTGTAGGACAACCCTGGCTGGGCCGGGCCACATGCTTGTCCTGCCTGTCGGCCTCTCTGGAGGTAGAGCCATGCCCCTCTGGTGGTGTCCAGCTGCCTGGCAGAGAGCCATGCAGGTGGCGCGTCCTGAAGAGCATACTGTAATTGCCACCTGTGATGTGGCATTATTGCACCACAAGGGCACGCCATTGTCATCCCCCACTGAGGTGTCGCAAGAACGAGATTTGTGGGTTTTGTGCAGTTGAGCCTTGCTGGGTCTGGCGGTCACTCCACCCAGCTCTGCTTTCCAAAATGAAGGGGAGCTGCAGAATGGCTGTGACCTAGGGAGGAGGCTGTTTTGTGGAGGCTTATTTGGAGAAAAGGAACCAGGAAGGAGCCAGGGGCTTCTGCGATGCTCATATGGTGCCAGCCACCTACCTAGCACACGTAGCCTGGAATGTGGGAGTTGGAGGGGGTCGCTAGTGTATGTCCTTGTGGATGGGCTGCCCAGGTGAAACTGACTGGGTAAGACTTGGCCACTAGCTTGTAAATAATCGTTTTCATGCAAATTTAGGAGGAACTGTATGTAAAGAAAAATAACCCTTTGAGTGTATGTGATGAGTGTATGTCTAAGTGTGTAGCCTTAACAACCAAAACAGAATCTTAACGTCCTTGGTCAGGTTTTGTTTTTGAAAGGCTATGTCAGAACAATACTAATTTTAAACTTTAAAAGTTAAAAAATCAAAATTAGCAACTGTTCAATCACATACATATATATGTATGTGTATATATATGTATGTATATATAACAACCCATTAGCTTTTTATGTTGAAATTGAACATTGAAATTGTAGCTTATCTTTACAGTAAGGAATAAACAATACTATAAACTCATGCCTTAGTTTAGCTTTTATGAATTTATTGGTGGAAATCAGGACCTGATTTCCAGGTAAGCCTGCTTTCCCCCAGAGCACGTCAGCCCCATTACGAGATTTTGACTGCTGTGTGCGTGTCAGCAGCGCACCTGCTGGGTCCTGACGTATCCCAGGGCACAGAGGGAGGCCTGCCGCTTCTTTAGCCAGATACTCTAAGGCACTTTGAGGATAGTTTGAAAAGAAGACTCAGATCTGAGAAGAAATCGCAAGCACTTACCGGTTGCAGTGCGGGATGCGGGTCCCTCCGGCGGTGCTGGCTCGGGAGCAGGATGTGTGTTCTCACGGCTGGCTCGCTGAAACTGGAGCCGGCCGCTCCGGTGGGAGGGGTTTAAGTGTAGGAGTTGAGCCCTCGGGGCTTACAGATGCACCTGATATTCCTCCGCCCGCAGCTACGCTTCATGTGTTAGCGAGAAGCACCACGCAGCCTCACTGAGCTGCGTCCCAGCTGGCTGTTCCTGGTGCCACCCCTCACCTGTCCTTGCTGCCTGGGGTGGGGGGTGGGCACAGGGGTCCAAGTGTCTGCAGCTGTATGCTGTTTACTGTGGTGTCTGGTTGTCCTCCGATAGACATTTGGTGGCACAGTAAAGAGTGTGTGGCCCCCTGCAGAGTCCAGGTGTAGGCACAAAAGGTAAATGTTAGGTTTTCTGAAGTGTGCACCCAGGAGGGACTGTACTTGTGTGCCCCTGCCCCTGCCAGCCTCCCATCTCCAGCCTGCACTCTCCTCCTGAGGACTCCTCCTCCTCTTCCTTCTCTTCCTCTTCCTCTTCCTCCTTCTCCTGCCAGATCCCAAGACAGCCAGAGAGCAGTGGAAGGGAGGACGCTGACCTCCTGCTGCCTGTCACAGGAACCTGTTGGCGCATGCCCAGGGCCTGCTCCCAGGAGCCGCCAGTGGAATCAGCACTGCACACCTACACGTCCCTCTTTAAAAATAATTCACATGCTGAATTTTGAGATGAGTTTATTCCCAAACCACTTGCCTGTTAATCTGAGGCTTCTTCCCTGTTGCTCTGAGGGTTGGAATGTGGTGTCCCTGTGGGGACAGAGAAGGGAGCCACTGTGCCAGTGTTGGGCCCTGGCCATGCTTGGAGCTGCTGGCAGCAGCTAAAGAACCAGAGGCCCAGAGCCAGGCTCCTAGGGTGGTGCTTTGGGTTCCCCTCATGCAAGGCTTAGGATTTTTCTTGGCTTCTCTTGCGTATTTAGTTCTTTAGGATTTTCTTCAGTTACTTTTGTCCTACTCAGACGTGTAAGTCAGGATCAGAAGCCGCCAGTTAGTCTGTCGCAGCCTGACAGTCCGGCCGCACCGTTCTTGCCTGCTAGGAGGAGAGCTGTCTCGAGCTCGGTGGCCCAGATGTCGGCTCTTGCGTCTGCCCCATGTCTGCGGCCAGGAGTCTGGGCAGTGTTTCTGTGCTTGGGTGCCTGCTGAAGCCAGTAGTGTGGTTCACTTTATTGCCCCTTGAGTGCTTTGGAGGGTCCAAAGTCACACTGGCAGGGAGGCTTGTGTCAGAGGATACCCCAGGAGATCCGGAGAGCATGGTGTAGGATCTGGTCCCTGTGAGGCCAGGCTGACAACCCTCCCCGCTCCACTTCTGTTCCTGGTGGGAGGGGCCGTGGGTCCAGCCCTCCTAACCTTCCTTGTCTGCCCGATGGCATGTCAGACTGACCTGTCCCCAGTCCTGCTCCAGGCCAAGTTCTTTACCTACCGGGCTCATGGCAAGCAAAGCTCAGCACTGCCGCTTACTCCCTGCTTCTCTGCACTGATGCCTGGTCCTGAGTCTCTGCCCCTTAGGTTGCGCTCCTGAGCTCCTGCTCTCCTGGGTGGCTCTGCCCCTGCTCCTGCCCCAGGGACCTGCATCTCCACTCTGCGGTGTGGCCTTGTTCCTCACCCTGAACCGACTTAACCGTTCTTCTGGAGGCCCCATCTCTATCCCCCCGTCCATGTGTCACCCTCCCGGGTCAGCCCTGCCCTTGCTCCCAGGCCCCGCATCACCACTGTCCTGGGGCAGTGCCATCTCTATGCCTAGGAAGGCGCCTCTGGTCCTCGGTCACACAGCTGTGCATCATTTCTTCATGGTCCTGTGTGCTTGTCTTTTGCACAGCATGCTGCTGCGGATGCTGTGTGCTGATCCCAGTGACCCAGGTACAGTGTGAATTGTCTATTTACGGTTCTCCATTCCAAGGTGGGGTCTCTGGCCAGTGAGGGCTGAGTACCCTGGCTGCCTGGCTTCCTGCCCAGACTCTGAGGTCTGCTGTTTCCCACTCAGTTTGTGTCACCCGTCCCAGCAGGTATGTACTACACTTGATCTTAGCCGAAAGGCTGAGAAGTGATTCCTAGCAGATACGTGGGTGTGGCCTGGGTTTCCGCCTGCAGGCCTCTCCTTTCTTACAGCCCTTAGCTCCCCCGCCTCTCTTGTGCAGTCAGGACCCTGGAATGCCCCTTTTTTGATCCCTGGTTCCTCTGAGAACTTCTGGGACTGTCTGGGGCAGCGGGGTGGGTGTTGGGCCTGTACCGTCCTGACTGGTGGGGCTCTCCCGTTGGACATGAGGGTCTGGTCTGCGTGCACCCAGACTCCTGGGCCTTTCTTGTGACCACCCTCCCCGTTCTTTGTGACCTTGTAGCTTAGGTCTTAGAAGGGACAGGGTTATTTTCAGGAGATTCAGCTACGTGTGTGTTCAGGTCATGACGGTTACTAGCAGTCTTGAGATGGAATGTTCCACCAGCAGGATCCAGTCTTGGGAGAAGTGGGGTGACAGCTGGTGTCCCCTCTGACTTGGGTATACCCTGCTTGTGACTAAGGCATCCTTTGAGGCACTCATTTAAGGCAGGATCTTTGGGGTGCTGTCTCTTGGCCTGTAGCATTTCTCCCAGGAAGAATCCCATGGGATAGTGTTTCTTGAAGACCTGATATATCACTTTCACACATGGTTTCTCTTTGCACAATGGGGGCTAAACCCTGCTGGCCTTGCCTGGACTCTCATTGCCTGTGCTCTGGCTCACCACACTCCTCTGGGCCCTATGCAGAGGGAGGTGGATGGAAAGGGACCATCGGATGAGCCTGGCAGGGGCTTCCTGCTCTTCACGGCCATGGCGACCCCAGGGGCTGTTTCAGGGACATGGGCCCCATGCCACTAGGTGCTGTACTCTGTAACCTGAGATGCAGGCTCTGCACCCATGGCAGGGATCTGGGGCCCTGAGAAGAGGTTGGCTCTGGGCCGTAGCCTCCCTTGTCCACCAGATCTCAGCTGTAGGGGGCGGGCAGAGCCGTGGGTCTGTGACAGCCTCACGTTCACCTTTGTCAGCAGTTGAGGGCCTGCGCTGTGCCCTTGTGTTAACAGTCCTTCCTATTAGAAGTATCTCTTGGGGTTTTAGCTGTGACTCTTTGCCTGTTGGAATTACCACCGCAGGGCTCTCCTGCTCCCTGTCACCAGAGTCTTGGTTTTGAGGCCTTGGACTTGGGCCTCCCCCTCCTCTGGCCTCCCTCCAATTCCAGCCTCCTTGGGGTCTTCATTGCCCTGCTTTTTCTTCTTCCCGGTTTTCCCGCTCCCCTGACAGCTTCTGGCTTTTAGTCTTAACTGGACTGAGGGAGCCCCTGTCCAGGTGGTCCTGGACTAGTGTTCTGTCTTGAGTGCTGTCCTCTGGTGCTTGAAGCCACCAGCTGCGTTGCCCTGTTTTCCTGTTCCTTGGAGCTGCCGCCCAGGGCAGGCCCTGCTGTTCTCCCACGGGGTGGCTGGTTCCAGACCCAGATGGGCTGCCTCCCCAAGTGACTCTCAGCCCAGAGCCATGCAGGGGCCGTAGTGCACTAAGTTTCTCACTGTAGACACCATCTGAGACTGTCAGTGGACTTGTGTGTGTCCCTGAATGACAGAAGTGAAAATAGAATTGGTGCCGCCTTTCTGTGGAGAGGCTAGCAGAGGAAAAAACCCGGATGTGTGGTGCCTGGTTCTCATTTTCCGATGATGGTGGGTGGAGGACCGTATTTGTGACCTGAAGGCTGAGATGTGCAATGCTGTTGCTTAAGTTGTAATTGATTATTCAAATAAGGCCACTGTTAAAGTATTGATGGGGCTGGAGTCAGTTTGTTTTGGGGGGTAGGCAGAAGACAGGAGCCGGCCCCACTCTCATCCTACTTCCTGTCACCTCTGGACTCTGCCAGCAGAGAGAGGAGTCCCCACCTGTTTCCAGCCCTTCTTCCCACGGCCGTGTGGAAGTGGGTCTCGCGGGTGCTCCTAGCCTCGGGGTGAGAGGTGAGGCTCTGTCCCTGTTTGTGGAGACGCCCTAGTCCTCTGCCCCCACCCCATGTACTTGGCACGGCTGTTGTGTGTCTAAAGGGAAACCTGAAACCCGGCAGCCCAGGCTTGTGAACTTGGGCCAAGTTGGAGGCTTCCCGCTGTGCCCTGGTCGGGCTCTCCTCCCACCCAGCATCACAGCCTGGCAGTCAGCATCCTGCCTGGCTCACCTGGGCACCCAGCCGTGGGCTACATAGTAGGTGCCTTTCCTGTGTGGATCTCCCAGCGTACTGCAGCCGGAGAAGCCAGTTGTGCAAAGCGAATGGGGCAAGTAAAAGAAACAGCATTCAGGGTTCCCGTTTCTCCATGCTGCAGACACCAGCGTGAGACACCGGTGGCCATTGCTGTAAGCAGATGTGCTGTGGGCAAGGCCTTCTGCAGACCCTTCCCCCCTGCGCTGATCACCAAGTGTGCCCGTGAGGCCCTGTCTTGGGTCCCATCGGGATCTGTCCCATGCCTTTTCCCCGTCTGCTGCTACAGGGAAATAAACCCAGGCCTTCCTTACGAAGCGCTGTCTTTGATTCCTTTTGCAATTTTTTAAAATTTTGAGACAGAGTCTCACTGGGTCACTCAGTTCCTTGGTTTGGGCTACAATTTGTGGTCTTCCTGCTCAGACCCCAAGGCTGCTGAAATGGCAGCTATGTGCCGTGCTGCAATGCATATCTTTTGTCTTATTTTTAGACATTCAGTTGGTTCCCTTCATTGTTAATCTGCCACTGGTTTCTACTTCTTTCATTGCTAATTTTTTCTTTTTTTTGGAACAGAATTTCATTCTGTAGTTCAGGCTGGTCCTGAACTCACTATGTAGCCCAGGGTGGCCTCAAACTCACAGCGGTTTGTTTTTCTGCCTCAGCCTCCCAAGTGCCGGATTACGGGTATGTGCTACCACACTTGGCTATTATGTGATCCTGGGAGATCGAACTTAGGGCCTCATGCTTCCTAGGCAGGTATTGTAGCCACTGAGCTGTGCTTCCAGCCCTATCACTTAACTTTAAAAAAAAATTGTGTCTGTTATGTTAAATTCATGTCTAGTTCTGAAAGTGAGAATTAAGTATGGGTTGCTGTTTATTGAACATTTGATGTGTGCTAGGAGTGGCTGTCCATGCTGGGATCAAGCATGAGTCCTCATGGTTTCTGAGGTGGGGGTGGCCTTGTCCCGTGGGAAGGCCACAGTGGGCCCTGAGCTTGCCTGTAGCTTCGTCCTCTCTGTGCTGTGGTGCAAAGCGTCCTTCACAGAAGTGGCCACGGTGCCCACCCTGGGGCTCTGCGTGTTGATGGCTTAGCCAGGCAGGAGGGACTGTGTGTGCCTCGAGGTAGGAGGGAAAGTGGGAACCGCTCTGAAGAGTGAGTGTGTGCGCGTGTGCACCTGTGTGTGCACATGTGTATGTCTGTGTGTGCTTGCCTGCCTCCCCTGGCTAGTAACAACAACAACAACAACAACATTGTTACTATTGTTAGCTCAACTCTGATCTTCCTGTCAGGTTTGTGTGATGCTGTTGGCACCCTGTGCTGAAGACCATGAGAAGCAAGGTTTGTAAGACCATGGAGAAGAACGGGCAGATCAAAAATGAGTCAGCCCTCCCGAGAGCTTAGACTACTCCATTACTGATAAAGCAGTTAGGAAACAAAGCAGTGGAGATTCATGTGTCCACATGCGCACCTGTGCATGTGAGCACGCGTGCACACACACCACACGCCCCACTTACGAACACACACCCATGTGTACACATGCTCACATTCATGTACACATGTGCACCCACACACCACACACACACACACACATACACACTCACACTCACACTCAGTGTTATATGTATACGACATGGATGGCCCAGCACAGACTGTCTCCAGGGCACGGAGCGAACGATGATGTGGGGCAGCTGATGTGTGGATTTTCAGTTGGAAAATTATGGGTTTGAAAGTTGCGACCTCTTGGTTTGGAGTTTCTGTATTTGGTTTCTTCCTTAATGAGGATTGTTGAGCTTATGCCCTGACTATTTAAAGTCGGAAGCTAATTTCTTAGCCATCGCTCTGGGTTGTCTGTAGCATCCCCTCCCACTGGAGGCACTTGTGTTTGTCAAGACTTTAGTTCTTTCCGCTGGACATTATTATTACTGGTGTCATTATTAATTATTATTTGCAGTACTTGGGATTGAACTCAGGAAACACTGAGCTGCATCTCCAGCCCTTTTTATTTTTTTGAGACTGAATGTCACTAAGTTGCCCAGGCTGGCCTTCAGCAGGTGACTCTCCTGCCTGGCTTCCTGTGCAGCTGGGCTATTGGCATATATCTCTGTGCTTGACAGGCGTCAACGTCATCATCATTATTATTTGAGATGGGGTCTTGTAGGCTGACCTCAAACTCACAGCAGTTCTGCTGCCTCGGCCTCCCGAGTGCTGGGACCACAGGCGTGTATGCATCCCCATGCCCCGGGCTTACGTGTGCTGAGGAATTGAACCCACAGCATTTCATTTCCCAGGTAAGTGTTCTCGTCATTGAACTATGTCCTCAACCTGCCATTATTATTTTTAAAAACTGTTTGCATAGTCTTTCTTCTGTATTCAAATATTTTCTTTACTTACTCATCTTTTTTGTATCTCAGAACTCCACTTTGGGATCGTTCTACCATGTTTTTTTGGAATTCTTTCTGTTAGGGTAGGTTAGTAGCACACCATCTCAATTGGTGTAGCCTTTGTTTCTGCAGGACGGCCCCATGGCTGCACGCAGAGGCACAGTGACACTTCTGCAGTGAGACTTCTCCTGTGCCCGTGTCTGCTAGGATAAGCTCCCTCTTGTCCT
Organism: Ctenodactylus gundi; assembly: GCA_004027205.1. Classification (NCBI taxonomy): domain Eukaryota; kingdom Metazoa; phylum Chordata; class Mammalia; order Rodentia; family Ctenodactylidae; genus Ctenodactylus; species Ctenodactylus gundi. The sequence continues at coordinate 88,825 of PVKB01004386.1, read as the reverse complement.
GTGTCCTCAGAGGAGATGGCCGCCTCCTCCCATGGCTGCCCTGAGTCGTGCGCCGTGAGTGTAGTGTTCCCCGTGGGAGCTGTCTCTCTTTTGAGCTACTTTAAGGATTTTCTTGTTTCTGGAGTTCACTGTGCTTTGTTCAGGTGTTATCTTGTCTTACGTAGGTACATTTTCTGTATCCAGCTTACCGCCTTTCAGTGTTTCTGAAAAGTTCTATGATTCTTTGAAATTCTTTGTTTCTGTTTTTCCTTGTGGGATCTGGCTAGATAGTTGTCAGCCTCATTTCTGCCTTCCAGACCCCTTCTCTTCTTTTTCTTTGTTTCTTTTTCTTTTGATGTGCATTTTCTTGAATCCTTTGGCTACCATGTTTTGATATAGCCAAAAGAAGATTTCCATCTGCTGCCTGCATCGTTCAAATTTACCTCCATGAGCTCAGAGAAACCTCCTTCTGTGCCTGATTCATCCCATTATTGAGAGATGTATACAGTCCCAGGGCAGTAGTGATGAAGGGTCTCAGTGTGTGATATTTTTTTCTCCAAATTAAGAGATGATTAGAGTGAAGAGAAAAAGAAAAACTGATGATAATCATAATATGAAAAAAGGGGAAGCTGTTTGCAAATGAAAATAAGCCTTGTGTCGTTACGCCCTGTGTCCTAGAAGTCCAGCTGTGTGCTGTTCCCTGTCTTGAGAATTGTCACTAAGAAGTAGAATGTGAAAGTCTCTGCCAGCGCTCCAGGAAGGGAGTGTAGGAAAGCAGGTTCTGATTTGTGTATATTTAAATCCACTTAGTATGATACCACTTAGTATGTTTTGAGTACTTTGCGCTAAAATTCAATGTAATGGTTAGTCTATTACCATATACTAAAGCTTAAAATAAAAATAATGTTATTTATATACAAAGCATCTCAAAATCTTATTAATGCACAAAATAGTAAAAATTAATTTTTGTGAATCTTTGACACAGTTTGAAAAAAACTTAAAATCCAGTGAGAGGGGTAATTTCTTCAGTTCTGTCCTCATCTCCTCCAGCTTACCTACTGGGTCTTTTCCTCTGTCAGAGCCAGAGATTTTTGTGTTTAATTTTATACACATATACACACACATACACACATACATATATGTAGTGACAAATGTGTTTTCCTATCCTGGTCCTGGGAACAGTGTTGTGACGTCATTGCAGCTATGGGTGGTGTATATGTGTATATATATATATATATATATATATATAGAGAGAGAGAGAGAGAGAGAGAGAGAGAGAATGTGTACTGCAGTATGTTTTTCCCCCAAAATTATTATTTTTATTAATACATATTTGTGATCATAATAACAACATTCCACTTGAGGAATTGGTGCATGTACATATATGTATGTATCTCTTATATCTTGACTATTTTTATTTCCCTGCTCCTGTCCCCTCCCCACCCCCACCGTGTAATATGTTTCTAATGTGTGTTTAAATGTATCTAAAATTACCTGGTCATTTCTGGTATCATATTTGCAGTTTGTTATTAACCTTTGGTTAAACATTTCATATAGTGTTTTTCAAACTGTTACTGGAAAGCTCTGATAGTTAAGACCCTTGCTGCTTTAAATCAGGTGTGCATGGGTCTGTTTTCCAGCGGCCTGATCCTGGACCACAGATGTGACCCCTGAGGTTTGCTGGCACTGTCCCATCTTGCTGTCACAGGACTCCATTGACTGTGGCTGTGCCCCGGCACTGATCCCTCAGTTGTGTGGGTAGGTGTCCCGAGTCCACATTGTAGCAGGCTTATGGTGTTGAGACCCCTTAACGGGTCACAGAGATCCTCTCCTCTGTGTGTCCTCTTGTGGAGTGGGGAGAGCTCTCTAACAGCGCTAATGCCCGGAGGGGCCCTCACGTTGTCACCTTTAAGGTTAGCATTTCTGCATATGAATTTTGGGGGATGCAGCTATTCCAGCCACAGCACTGCCGCTGTGGCTCTTCCCACCCTGGCTGGGCGCCAGCCACATCCCTGCGCTGCCCCTCTTAGCATCCCCTCCTCGTGCCACATAGGCCACTGTGGCTCCAGTCTGCCGTCCTCCCCTGCGCCATGTGATGGCTTCAGGTCTGAGTCGTCAGGAAGGATGGGAAAGGGGTTTGCTCTTTAAAAGGCACTTCCTAGTGTGCCTTTTGAATATTAGTGTGTAAAATTTTATGTAAAATTCGCTCGTGACCACTTGAAAGTGAGCAGTTGGGGAGCGTCTGGTACGTGTGCTGTATTGTCTGGTGTCAGGACATTGTTGTCACCTGGAGAGCCTGAGCGCCGTTGTCACCCAACAGTCACTTGTCCGTGCTCGTCTCTGTGATTGGTTTATTCTGGACATTGCCTGGGGTGTGGTCTGTGCTGCGTGGCCTCTGGGGCTGGCTCCTTTCAGCTAGTAAGATGGCATCAGGTCTGCCTGTGTGCTTGGCTCCCATTCCTTCTCAGTGGAGCGCAGTCCCATGGTATGTGGGGACCACTTGTTTCCCTGCACTGTAGTGACAAGTGTGTTTTCCTGCCCTGACCCTGGGAGCAGTGTTGTGACATCTTTGCAGCTCTAGGCGATTTCCCATTTCTGTCCCTTGGGTGATACCTGGGTATGGATATCTAGGTGGCTTGGATGACTGTCCTCTGTGGTTCCCTGCCCAGGTCCAGCGGCAGCTCGCTCTCTCCACAGTGCAGCTGCTTCCTTAGCAGCGGTGAACCAGGACTCTGTCTGTGTGTGCTTACCAATACCTGACATTCTCCTCTGAGACATTCACACAAGTGTAGTGGGCAAAAAGGAGCACCCTCTGGGGTTTTGATTTGCATTTCCCTTTGTGATTGTGTTGGGCATTTTTTCATATGCTCTCTGGCCATTTATGTGTCCTGCCAAATGTCTTTTCAAGTCCTTTGTCCAGTCTTTAAGCTGTCCTTGTCCTATTGAATTGTAAACATTCTCAGTGTAGTATGAATAGCAAGCCCTTATCAGATATGCTGTTTGCAGCTGTTTTCTGCCATCTTGTTGGTGGTCTTGTGCCCTCAATAATATTTTCTTACGTCATTGTCGGTGTGAAATCGTACTATTGTCTTAATTCTTTTTCTTTTCTCTTGGTGTGCAGTTTTTTTGGGGAGCGGGAGTGTATATGTGTGGACAGATAGATACACACTTGTACATACGGGCTTTGAGAAGGCATCTTTAACCTTTTTCCTGTAAGTATTTGGTGCTTGTGTAATTGGAGGTGAGATTCTGATGAACAATTTATTGTTAGGTGAAAGGCAGGCAGGTGTCCATGTGTCAAGGTGGCGTGTACCTTGGGATTGGCTGTAAGGCTTCTCCACTTGTGCTGTGCAGTTTGCCTGTTAATTAGAGAGTTGGTGTGTGAGTGTGGATAGCACTACTGTGCTGGGCCTGCATGATACTCAGGACAAGCTCCTGCCCGCGGTGTCTCTTGTTTTAGGCACTTTGATGACATTTGTCCGACTTTGAGGAAGGATATTTTTATGGATCTTTAATGGAAAGTCTTGGTACCTAGTCAGAAATCTCTTTCCTGTGGAGCTTGCTGTCCTTTGTGTCTTGCTGTGGCCCATCTGGCAGTGACAGCAGTGTGCCGGCTAATGTGTGGTGGGGAGTTGTGCCAGAGGAGAGTCCGTCTCTTGTGTTTGCTTGGGCTTGCCGTGGCCACAGTACTGCGGTACTGCTGGCTTGGTGCGTGAGTGCGGTATCCCTGAGCCTCCAGGCTTTGCAGTGTTCTCTGCATACACTTTTCACTCTCGCTGCTCCTGTGGTGTATGAAGGGCTGTGGTGTGAATGAGCCCTGTGCCTGGGAGCCCTTCTGCCTGTATCCTCTGAGCCCTGGGGCTCCAGGCCTGTGCCAGCAGTGTTAGCAGGGCTCTTGTTTTCTTTGAAGCAGTGTGGCCACAGCCGTAAGCCCAGGTCTCACTTGTGGTGTATTCTGTGTGGCTTGTGGGGTTGTAGGGTCTTCTACCCCTCCCTCCACCTCAGCAACTCTTACTTTCCAGGGAAAAGAGGATCTCTGGGAGAGCGAATGTCATGCCCCCTAAGTAGCACACAGGCTGCTGTTTCAGCGTAGCAGAACTGCTCTGTGATTCGAGTGCAGTGCAGACAGGCCTGAGTGAGAGCCCAGTGTGCAGACACATCCGAGGGTGAGTTGGAAGTGTGGACGGACAGTGGAAGCTGGGATTTCTCCTCACAGATGGGCACTGCATGTTGGTAGGAACCAGTGGCAAAGTGGGGGGACAAGTGGACCAGATTTGCCGGGAGGATGCTTCTTAGCACTGCCGACCCATCTCTCTGTGGCAGTGGCCAGTGTTTGCAGATTAGTGTTATGAGGGAGAAAAGGCTTGGGTGGCTTGGTAGTGACAGGTGCCCAGACTGGCCATCAGCTGTGCACTGGCGACAGGCTGCCAGCGCAGTGTGCCTTCTGCCTGGCCTCGCTGCTTGCTCCTCCCTTGGGCTGTATGTGTTGGCGACCTGACTTGCTACTCGGATCAAGGTGGGTCTCAAGTGTCATCTCTACAGAGGCCTTTGGCCTTCTGAGATGTTCTGAAGGCTGGAGCTGCGATGCTGTCCTGGGCCCTGGAGTCCTGGGCCCCCAGCTGGGGACCCAAGGCTGTGAGTCAGCACCAAACTGGTCTTGACTTCCTGGTTAAGCCTTTAATCCTCCTGGACGCTTGTTTTTACTTCTTTCAAGTTGTACCAGGCCACTCTGTCATTATTTGAGGGTGTTTCTCTGCCAGCGGCAACGCGAGGACGAGAGTGCGTACCCGTGTTCTGCGGGCCTCCCATGGTGTGTGCACACTTGCCCCTCCCCTGCGGCCTGGGGCTGTAGACCAGAACCGACAGGTTCCTGTCCCCATGGTAGCTGCCACTCAGCTGCAGTGAGGGGAGCCGCTGGCAGGGATGGGATGAACTTCTCAGAGATAAGGTCTGTTCTTTGTGGCCCAGGCTGGCTCACATTTGTAATCCTCTTGCCTCAGTCTCCCAAGTAGCAGGGACAGATGCCTCGGACCCATTGAATTTCTTTTGTGTTCTGAGGGGTTATCTTTAAGGATTCTCTAGAGTCCCTGCCCACTCATGAGGAGCAGCTTAACACATGGCTGGTGCCTGGGGCCAGACCCAGCAGGAGGCATGTGGGATATGGGGGCTGCTAGGGTGACCTGGTGTCCCCTAGTATCCTGCTGCTGGTCAGGTGGGTTTCCCGAGTCTCCAGTGATTTGGAGTAGACTTGTGCAGCTCACTGGCATGTTTCCTTGTCACAGTCCCAGGAGAATACTGCGGGCCCATGTGGGCCCATGTGGGCCCGATGGGGCTCTGGTGATGTGATGTGACAGGAGCTGCCCTAGGCGCTGGGTTGGAATGTGGTCAGAGGCAGGCACATGGCTGCTTGTCCTGCGCTTCCGTCTTGTTCTGTGACTGTTAACAGTTTTCAAGCTTTTCCAGGTGACACATTATCCAAAAGGGACTCACCTCTCACCTTCTCTCCTGTGACTGTTGCTGTAGAGGAGGGCCTTTGCTGGCCTAACGTGCTATAGTAAAGACAGCCCCGCAGGTGTGACTGTGCTCTCTACCTGGGGTGGGGCTTGGCACTCTCTGGACATTTGGCTGGGAAGGACTGCCTGGCCTGAGGCAGATGCATGGTGGGATGATGGGAAAGATTTCCTGGACCTGCATGGCCACTGGGTCTTCCTGTAGAAAGGGGGCATTCCTGCTGGTCTGGGCAAGGATCTGAGGCCCAAGGGTGAGGTGGGGGGGGGGGGGTCAGAGAGAGCCAGGGGATACTTATGGGTATGGTGTGCCTTGTGCCTAGTGACCGTTTGCCCAGAGCAGGGTTCCTGGCCTCAGAGGCTGGGTGCTTACACAGGCATTCCCTTGCCTGTAGGTGTGGCTGCTGCTGCCCCAGATCCTTGCAGGTCAGCAGAGGCCCCGGGCAGGCTCGTCCTGTGGGAGCAGAAAGCCTGCCGGCATGGGAGCCACGCGTGCTGTCCTTTGTTTCTTTGTGGGCCTCAGTGACAGCAATGGGGGCATCCCTTTGAGCAAACTACATTCTGCATTCTTGAGGATGTGGGATAGCTGTGGGTTTGGCAGTGGTGGCCACACCCATGTTGGGAAGCTGGTACTCCCATGGCCCAGGGCTCCAGTGCTGTTTGGCCGTGGCAGTGCCCCTACCAGTATTGGCCTCCTGTGTTGAGAAGTCCCTATTTCCAGGCTTTCCTGTTGGAGGGGACAGGGTCTTTCTATGGCTGTGGACATAGCGTGGATCAGCTGTGCCCACCTCATGTACAGTTTGGGGAATAGTGTGTGTAGTGACGGCTTGCTTTGAATTGAGTGAGCTCATGGTTACTGCATACTGGTGGCCCTCTGGATGGTAGCTTCTTGTCTGCAGAGCATGCCTGGCTCTCTGTCCCTGTGTGAGGATGCGGTTGCAAAGGTTGTGGGGCTTCTCCTGGAGGCTGCTTTCCTTAGGCCGTTGGCATTACACAAACGGCATGCTGTCTGTAGCGAGTGTTTAAGTGACATTGCTGGGTTCCATGCTGCCAAGAGGAAGCCCCTGGGGTGTGTTATATATTTGACAGGCATTTGTACTGTGTAATTGGAGCCATGAGAAAGGTTTTTTGTTCAGACGTATTGAACAGTTTCCTTATTTTAAATCTGTTGAATCTGGATAGAGTTCTTAGTTTTTGAGTTTTTTTCTTACGATGACTTTATATAAAAGTTTAAGACAAAGAGGTTCCTGGTACAGACCTGGTTGTGGGTGTGTCCACGTCCGCCCCAAGGCTGGCCTGGCCCTGGCCTCCCGTGCTTCTTCATGTACTGCAGAGGCTGGGCTCTCACTACAGGGTTGAGTCAGAGCTGGGAGTCTGTCCCTCTTTCCTTTTATGGGACCTGTCGTCACACTTGAGCTGCCATATTTTCTGCAGCCAGCTGATTTGCTCCTGGCCTGTGGGAGAGCATGCTGCTGTCACTCGGCTAGACTCTGTCTGGCATCGCGCATTACCCGCTGGCGCTTGTTACGGCCTGATGGAGGGTCCTCCATGTCTCAGGGAGAGCTCAGGGTGATCTTGGGGGACTGTGTGTCCTGGACAGCAGAAGGTATTAGCAAAGCTGGCAGTGGGCGGGCCAGGCAAGCTCTGCTCTCTGTTCCTCTTAAACCTCTGGACAGACATGGGGCCCGTGGGCGGCCCAGCTCTCTGATGGTATTGGAGGAACAGGCAGCTGCCTGGGACGTGGCAGGACAGTGATCAGGGTGTGATCAGTGTGGGCGCCTCCGCAGGCCCGTTTCCTTGAGGGAGGCAGAGACTTGGGCTGGTTAGTAACTGCTGGGCGGTAGGTTCTGCAGTCCCTGAGAAGCTGGCAGCTGGCAGCCATAGACCCATATTTTACGATTCTTGGAGTTGTCTTTCTTCATGAGCTGTGCAGAGGACTTTCTGCAGACCATCTAACTATGACCTGGGAGGCAGAAACTTGGCTATGCTGGGCTCAGCCATGGCATCCTGTCTTGTGTCAGACCAGCATGGGACTGGAATGGGACTTGGGAATGCTGACACTGCCAGCTTGTCTATGTCTGTTTAGAAATTGGTTCTGTCCTGTGGAGCAGTAATTGACACTTGGAGAGAGCATCTGGGTTTCCCTGAGGCCGTGGACTTGCCGGCTGGCCTTGCCTGGAGCACCTGGGCGGTGAGTCCAGGAGTCAGGCTGCAGTGACTCCCACAGGTGCCACTGCCGATCAGTCCTGACACCTCCGGCTCAGGTGGTCCGCCCTGTTAGCTCAGAGTGAACTCAGTCAGCACTAGCACCTGGGAGTAGTCCAGGCTCACTGTGCTAGGCTGTCTGCAGGCCGGAGCCTGGCATAACTTCACAGATGGCATGTCATTTAGGGTGTGGGTATCATCACACATGAGTGCTGTGTACCCCTTGCTGGGTCTGACTTTTAGGTGGCTTCTCCGAGCCCAGTGGGGATTCGTGTTGAGAGGGTAGATGTGGGTGACTCTTCCTGATAATTGGGCTCATCTTGGTGATAGTGATGCCTCGTGGTGCTGCAGCCCCCTCCCCTGAGTGGCAGGGCCCCTGTGTGAGCCCTGTAGGCAGAGAGGGGCTATGCAGCTGCCAGGTAGGTCTATGTGGCCACATAGTGCCTTTGAGGGGTGTGAGTGGGCTAGGCAGAGAGAATTGGGGTGGGACAAGCTCTGGGATGAGGTACAGAGAATCCAAGAACAGTGGCCTTAGAGCACACACAGGAGCCAGACTCCCTTTTGGACTCACCATGTATCCCCCAGTACCCCCGAGTAAGAGGCTGTGGTGGGTTCCAGGTGAGTAGCCCTGTGCCTATGGCAGTGCAGGGAGGAGTGAGACTGGGTGGCTCCCTACTGGATTTATAGCTGAGTGAGGAAGAAGGCCAGGACTCCCAGGGGACCCCTTGGTATCAGCAAGGGACTGTGGGAGACCCTACTAGTACTCCTGCGGCCTTTGGGGGAGGGTAAGGGTGGATCGGGCCCTGTCAGCTTCGTAGCAGAGCATAGACTGAGGCCAGGACCAGGCTGGTGCTCTTGGTGTTTGTGGTGTGGCGTCACCACATGCCCTGTTTCTCCCTTGGGACCCTGTGCAGGCTCTGGATGTGGCTTCTTCCATGCAAAGATCTGTTGGAGGCCTCTCCTGATGGCACTGGAAATAAGCAGCATCTCAGTGTTGATGAAGTTTGCATTTGGAGTGAGGTCATGTATGTAGTTATAGGTAAACTTAAGAACATCTCATGATCTTATCACATGTATATAAAATAGACTAGAATCACTCCAATTTTGTTATTATATAAAATAAAAATCTTCAGAAGTGGAAAAACAGAGGAGAATTTGTGTATATTATTCATGGTACTGATTTTTGTGACTTCGGACCTCTTCCTCAGGTGCTAAAGGGTCTTAATGCTGGTACCGAGGAACAGGCTGGTGGGGGTGCTGCAGGTGTGACCGGTTGGGAGAGTCTGGCTATTGCCTCCTGCCCACAGGCTGTGGAGCTCCATTGCATTTGGCAATGGAGCTGATATGGCTTGGGTCTGGAATGTCCCCCAAAGACCTCATGTGTTTGGATGTAGTGGGATAACTGTGGAAATGTATGTTATGGGCAGGTAGGGCCTGGCTGAAATGGTCAGATGCTTGGGGTTTGATCTGGAAAGATTGTGTCAACTTGTTGAGACTGGGGTGTGCCCCACACAGAGCTTTCAGATGTGTGTTATTAATTGTGAGCTGGGAAATGCAGGAGGGACACTCACCCTGGATGTGGGCAGCCCAACTGGCAGCTTGAAATAATTAAAGAAGGAAGAAGAAATGCTGTTGCTTTTTCTTGGGAAAACTCTAGCCTTGCCTGGGCCTCCAGAGAGCAGCTTGTGCCTGCTTCATTGTCTTCTGTGTGCGATGCGGGGAGCAGCTCTCCAGCCCCTGCCATGTGCTTCCCCCGTTGCCAGCTGCCCCATGAACTGCCTATGTGAGACCTCTCAACAGAATATAACAAAAACCGCTCCCCCTTCTGGCTGGTATAGGGAGACCTCCACTGGTCAGGTGTGCAGCCTGTGGCCTCCATCTGTGATTGGCACTTGACCCTTGAATGCAACCGGGAAACCCTGTGTCACTTTGGAAATCTCTTGCCATATTCCAGGCTGTGTGACCACTACACTGCCACGTGTGTGTGCTGACAGCAGGACATCCCCATGGCCTCTGCTGGTGCTCCTGGCTGACCATCGTGAGGGCATGACCATCACTGTCACCTTTTCATGCCTGTCATATGACATCATCAGTTCACTTGCTGACCCCCAGAGCAATTCTGCTAAGGCGGCTGTAGCCCTGAGTGCAGGAAATGGCTCTATTTCTTGGGAGCAGATGGTTGTGCACTTTTATATATTATATGTTTTGTGGTTGGGGGAATGAACCCAGGAGATGTTGAACTACACCTCCATTTCAATTTGTCTTTTGTATTTGAGACAAGGTCTTACCAGGCTGTCCAGGTAGAACTGGGATTCATGATCCTCCTGTTTTAGTATCCCACTAGGTTGAGATTGTAGGTGTAAGCCACTGCACCTGGCTGCACTTTTAATTTTTCATAATTTAAATAATAGCTAGAACATCACTGTGAACTGTTTAGTGTTCGTGATGGCAGCATAGTTATGAATCAATGTGGAATCAGTAAGTTGCAGGTTTTAGCATGATTTTTCAAAAAGTTTAATTTGGTGTGTCTTTTAAAAATTATTATTCTGCTCTTGAGTTGTAAAGTCAGTCTTTGTAAGCTTTTTTGTTGCATTTTTCTGTTGTAATTACTTTTAAGTGTTTAAAAAATTGATTGATTCACTTATAAAGTTGTGCCTCTAAATATTTTAATAAGCAACCTCATTTATTTATTTATAAATTTGTTTTTCAGTACTGGGGGTTGGACCCAGGTAGTCCTGGGAGTCTAAGCCAATAGGAGATATGAGGGTACCTCCACTGTGAGCTGTATCCCCAGCTCATTTAAAAGTTTTTCTTTCTTTCTTTCTTTCTTTCTTTCTTTCTTTCTTTCTTTCTTTCTTTTTTTGCTTTGAAACAGGATCTCTAGTTGCTAAATTGCCCAGGCGGGACTTGAACTTGCCGCCCTTTTAGCTCAGCCTCCCAAAATATTGGAATTACAGATCCCCAGCTTACCTTATTTTTGAATTATGTGCATGTCTTTGAGACGCAAACCCTTCCTAAGTGCTTGAGGCTTGTCCTGGGAGACTGAACAACTAGCTGCATCAGGAGAGCTGGTATTGAACGCTCCTGGACCCTGAGCCCAGGTCGCAGGCCTTTCCAGCATCCTTGTCACCAGTCGTGCGCGTGACCTCAGTTAATTTGTGACTTGTTTTCCTGTGGGCCAGACGCACAGTCTGCTGTGCACCTCTTGCCCCCATGGTGGCTGCAGATGGGTCAGGCGGCAAAACACCCAGGTCACTGCTGAGTCAGCACGGACATCTGATGGCCAGCTTGCGGCTGTCACATTCTTAGTCCCGAAGCTCCAGGTACCCAACGTCCCCTGCCGCCCTGGAGGTTGCCCAGGCGCCCTCCGGGAGACTCTGACAGTGTCCTGAGGCCCAGACGTTGCTGCCTAATCTGTGGGGGCCCTGAGGCCCCATGAGGGATGGTTCTTAATTTTCTTACGCTTGGCTTCCCGGCTCCCGACTCTCAGGTGGGCTGTGGCCCGTGGCGCTCTGCAGGGAGTGTGTGCTGTTCTGAAGGAGCCCCCGTTCCTTGGTCTGGCCTGTTCCTTGGCTCTTCCTTCTTCCCTGTGGGGTTTGCTCCCATGGGTTACCACTCTGTCGGTCTGTTGGCTGTGCTGCAGCCTGTCACCCTCACTGTCTTTGTCTCCTGCAGTGGTCCCTGTGATCCTGAGGGCGCTGACCTATGAAGAGAAGCGGGGAGCCTGCAGTGTGGGTGCCAATGTTCGGGATGCCGCCTGCTATGTGTGCTGGGCCTTTGCACGCGCCTATGACCCACGGGAGCTGGCACCCTTTGTGGCCTCCATTGCCAGGTGAGCCTGTAGGTTGTGCCACAGATGTGTCTGTTGTCTGAGGCACTGTATGCACGTGCCTGTGAGTGCTGTGTGACTAGTGCGTGTTCACAGATGGGGAGTCGGTTCCTCAGGGCTCTGTGGGGCAAAGTGCCAATAGTGCTTCTGTGGGGCCAGGTCCTGGGGAGGGGGTAAGTGCCATGGAGTAGGCAGCAAGTGCCTGTGAGGAGGGCAGTGCCCACGAAAGTTCTGGAAATGTCATGTCGACCCAAAACAGCTCCAGGAGAGCGCAAATAAAAGGTTGTTGGAGGGAACATCTGTCTGGTGCCACCACTTTTGTCTTCTGGGATCTATGATGGAAATGTCACAGCCACTCCAAGGAGCTCTGTGCAGAGCAAGGGGGCCTTGCAGCTGGGGAGATACAGCCCCCTGCCTCCTCTGGACCCTGGGTGTCCCAGGTGGTGGAGTCTTGGGTAGAGAGAGTGGGACTCCTGGGCTAGTCTGCTGATGGAGGTCAGGACTTCTACCACCCCCGAGCCTCACAGAGCACTGGTGCCAACTTGCATGGCTTTTGGGAACTGGTACTTTTTACTTGGAAAGACATAGACCAACCATGTCCCTCGTAAGCAACCTTGTAAGTTCTGTGCCGAGTCTGGTATGTGACTTTGGTCCTCTGGGCCGAGGACCCAGTTGTGCACTTGTGTTGCTTCTGAAGGATGAGGGTGGATGCTGAGGGGCTGCGCACCCGTTGGTACTGGGTGAATGGCTTTCATGTGCACACAGCAGTCTGTCTGATAACTGACTAGGGAGAAGAAGCCGGGAGACGGTGCTTCAGAGCTACACTTGGGCGAAGTGTGGGGCCCTGCCGCTGTGATCCCGGTTACTTAGGGTACCGGGATAGGGGCACCCCAGGCTAGGACCCAGGCGGTACAGCAGGACCTTTCTCACCACAGACAGGGCTGGGAGTGCAGCTCAGTGGTGAGCGCTTGCCCATCAGACATGTGGGGTGTGGCCCAGTGGTGAGTGCTTGCCCATCATATATGCAGTGTGGCTCTGTGGTGAGCATTTACTGATTAGCACTTGCCAATCATACGTGGGGGTATGGCTCAGTGGTGGGTGCTTGCCCATTATACATGCAGTGTGGCTCAGTGGTGAGTGCTTGTCCCTTGTACATGTGCAGGTTGAATCAGTTAGTGCTTGCTGATCATACATGGGGGTGTGGCTCAGTGGTGAGCGCTTGTCTATCATACTTGTGGGTGTGGCTCAGTGGTTAGCACTTGCCCGTCATACATGAGGGTATGATTCGGTGGTGAGCGCTTGCCCGTCATACATGCGGTGTGGCTCAGTTGTGAGCGCTTACCCATGATACATGTGGGGTGTGGCTCTGTGGTGAGTGCTTACCCATCATACATGGGGGTATGACTCAGTGGTGAGCACTTGCCCATCATACATGCAGTGTGGCTCAGGGGTGAGTGCTTACCCATGATACCTGTGGGGTGTGGCTCAGGGGTGAGCGCTTGCCCATCATATATGGGAGTGTGGCTCAGGGGTGAGTGCTTGCCCCTCGTACATGTGAGGGTTGACTCAGTTAGTGCTTGCTGATCATACGTGGGCAGTGTGGCTCTGTGAGGAGCATTTCCTGATCGTACATGGTGTTGTGCTTGGTGGTGGGTGCTTGCCCATCGTGTATGTGAGGAGTGACTCAGTAAGTGCTTGCACAGCATACATGGGGGTGTGGCTCAGGGGTGATTGCTTGCTCATCCTACGTGGGGGTATGGCTCACTGGTGAATCCTTGCTCAACATATATGTGGGGTGTGACTTAGTGATGATTGCTTGCCCATCATACATGTGTGTGGAGCTCAGTGGTGAATGCTTCCCCAACATATGTGTGGTATAGCTCAGTAGTGAGTACTTGTTCAACCAACATACGTGTGGGATATGGCTCAGTGGTAAACATGTGCTCAACGTATACGTGGGATATGGCTCAGTGGTAAGTGCTTGCCTGCCCTATGTATGGGTGTGGTTCAGTGGTGAGCACTTAACCCAGCACATGCAAGGCTGCAGCTCCTTCAGTGGCCACACATAGTCTATTTTACAGTGCCCTAGAGGACAAAGGGTGTGCAGGTTGAGCCAGACACCTAAGAGGACTCTGCCTTGTGGTGTGCTGCCTCGCCTGATCCGCCCTGGCCATGCTGGGTCCTGTGGTGAGGCCCCTGTCCCTGGCAGTTCCAAGGTCAAGTCTGAGTGGTCTCAGAGCGTGCTGGCAGCTGGAGCTGAGTTTTGTTCTCAAGTACGGTCTTGCACCACACCTTGGCAGGTTAGAGAAAAAGCCGGGCCTTGTGCCCGCAGGCCCTCCTTCCGGCCCCTTGGGCTGTCTCTTGCTGCAGTGGAACGTCCTGCGAGGCTGTCGGAGATAAGGCACTCTGAGGAAGTCCTACAGGTGGTGTCTCCTCTTGGCCTTGTTCCCCCTTGGAGGGCCGCAGGGCTGCTGGCGAATGGCTTCCCCGGGGCCCAGGAGACCTGAGTGGCCAGAAGCAGGTGTGACTGTGTCCGTCACTGTCCCAGCTGGCTTGTCCTCTGGACTGCAGCCACTGTTGGTAGTGGGGCCCTTAGTGAGTGACCCCCGCTGTCCTGCTTCTCCCCCATTCTGTACTCTGGAGTTCTGTTGCTTGTGCAGTTGGGGGGAAATTTCTTCCTGGTACTTCTTGTCTTACTCCTCAATGTTTTGGAAGCTGATCCTATAAACAGATTTCAAAAAATATTTTTTATATTTTATTATATTTATTATTTTATATTTTATTACATTTATATACCAACGCTTTAGAACAACAATGCTTCTTTAGGTTGAAAATGTCTGGTTCAGGTTCTGTAGCATCTCCATGGGGGTAGGTGCCATGATTGCAGGGACAGAGCTGAGGGAGTCCTTCTAGCGTGACTGACAGGGGACCAGCAAGTCAGTCCCGGCACGGTGTGAATGCACATGGAGGGAGGCTGAGAGGCACCCCCACACCTTTGGGTGTGCTGATAGGCCCAGGGGTCTACAGGGGACCTGTCACTCATGGGCAGCTCTGGATGCTGATGGTTATGGGGATGCTGGAAGGGAACCCTGATCTTAGGAGAAAGCTGATTTCTGCTGCAGAGTGAAAATAATTGCCAGACTCATTCCTACCTATTGCTTTCTCAAGGTCCACCAAGCCTGGGGTAGCCTCTTTGTCCACTGGTGGAGTAGCTGTTGGCTGAGGATGCAGAGGAGGCTGGCATGGCCTCTGCCTGGGCCCAGGGTCTTCTATTGCTGTGAGCATAGCTTCCAAAACCCACTGCACCCATGAAGAGAAGAGAGGTGGCAGATGGTCCTGGCCAGGAAGATCCTGCAGGAAGGGTATCTGGGTCCTACCAGAATCAGAGCCACAGAACTGGTCACCTGGAGCCAGTTTGCTGGCTGCAGCATCAGAACATCTCTTGATCCTCATCTTCACAGTGATGTTACATGTCATCCGGGGTGAAACAGTTGATACGTGTGGCCTCGGGATGAAGTCTGTGACCTGTGCCATGGCCCTGCATTCTCAGCCCCAGCTGTTTGATGCTGTGGACCATATGTGGCCTGAGTTCCTGTGCCACCAAGGGAACTCGGCACCACCCTTTCCCACTTGCCGAAGACTCAGAGTTGAAGCCTTACGCTGGCCGTGTGTGGTCCTTGGCTGTGGGGTACATGGACCAGTGTGGGCTGGTTCGTGGTTGTTCCAGAGCTCTGTGAGTTGAGCCTTCCAAGAGTCATCCTCCGGGGATGTGTGGCTTCGGCAGGGACTGTGCGGTGGCATGGAAGCTGTGTTTCTAAAAGCTGGCCTGGGGCCGGATGTATAGTCCTATGCCTGGGGGAGGACCTGGGTCTCTAGAACAGCCGTTCTGTGGCCAGAGAGTGAGAGGGGTTTGCCTGTGTCCCGCCCCTGTCTGTGGAAACCCTTGTGGAGTCTCTGAGCTTGTGAAGGAGGGTGTGCCGACTCTTGGGCAGGCTGGGGCTACGGGAAGAGTCCTATCTGTGAATCCGCTTGGGAGCTGCGGCTGCCATGGTTGCGCAACATATGCTGTTCTGTCTTCGTGGCCTTTTGGATTTCTGCTGCTGCCTGTGGAATTACTGAGGAAGGAAGCCCCTGGGCCTGTGTCTGTCCAGTAAGGTTAGCCCTGTCCCTTGGGGCTGGGCCCACTGCAGGTTGTGGGCTGGTTCGGCAGGTTTGAGGGAACCTGTGCCTTGCCCTCCCAGTCTGTCCAGACTCCAGGCAATAGGTGGTGGAGGAGGCGGCGGGTGAGTCAGGAGCAGGCGGCCTGACTCCCTGCTCAGTATCGGTTGGGGTGTGCCTCTAAGCCTGCCCTGTTCTGCTGTCATGAGTGACCGTGCTTTAATTACTACTTTAAACCCATTAATTCTGGCACATGGTAAAACTTAGTATCTTTACTTTCACAAATTCTCCTGTGGATCCTTAACAATGCAGTTGAGTTTAAAAATGTTTTTTTCTAAGCAAATAGAAACGTCAGCAGATCTGGGTGGTGGTGAGAGGAGCCCAGCTGAGCAATGGCAACTCCTCTCCCCGGCAGCTGCAGTGATTCATTTTTCTGATTTCTTTTGCTTAGGAAACCTGCATTTAGCTATCATTCTGCCTCCAAGGGTGAACTTTTTTTTTTTTTTTTTGGACAGGGTCTTCCTTGGTAGCCTAGGCTGGCCTTGGACTCAGGACAATCCGCCTGCCTCAGTCTCTGGAGTGCTGAGATTACATGCATACACTACCATGCCCAGCTTTATGTGGTGTTGGGGACTCCAACTCAGGGTCTTGTGCTTGCGAGGCAAGCGTTTTAACTGCCGTGCCATTGCTCCAGACCAGGAGGTGAACTTCTGTGCCCCTCTTTGCCTTGGGAATGTGCAAAAGAACCTTTCTTGCCAGATTTTTATCACATTTGGGATTGTGTCAGTTGTCCGTCTTCCCTGGCCTGTGCACCAGGGTGGGGCTGGTGCTGGTACAGGGCAAGCCACCCGAGAGGCAGGGGTGATGCTGATGTGGAAAGTGCACATGTGGCTGGAGGCCCTGTGTTCTCTAGAAGCCCTTTCTGACCCATGGCAGAAGCTGGTTGGCAGGGCGGGTAGGAGAGGGCTTTGCCCTGCCGCCAGCGATTTCCTCACCTGAAACTCTTTGGTAAGCCGAGCTCCTGCTGACGTGAGCTCTGGCTCTTCCATGTGGCAAACCGGTCAGGCAGCGTGGGCTGCAGGGCCCTGGGATTGGCTCAGTGAGATCTCTCCCTCGAGGGCAAGATTGTCCTGAAAAATCAGGAAATGGCAAGCATTGCTTAAAGCTATGTCTTATTCTCCCTCTGAGGGCCTGGTTCTGAAGGAGATACTTGGTGCTTCAAGAAAAAGTCAGCTCTGGCCTCCGTGGCTGGAGAGCGGGCCAGCTATCACGGCAGCTGCCCCACGCCACTTCCACGTGGCCCTTAGCCCTTCACCCTGTCCCTGTGGGAGCAGAGTAAGCTCCATTTCTTGTTTGTTGTTTTTGGTAGTGAGATTGAGCACTTGGCCTTTGCTCTGAATCATATCCCTAGTCCTCCCTTTTTTATTGGGGCGGGGGGGACAGGATCTCGCTCTGTAGCTCAGATTGGTCCTGAGCTCACAATGTAGTCCAGGCTGGGCTTGAACAGCAGTCCTTCTGCCTCAGCCTCCTCAGTGCTGGGATTGTAGGCCTGTGCCACCACACCCAGCTTATGTGTTGGTGGGAAACTGAACCCAGGACCTTGTGTTTGCTAGGCAAGCATTTGAACCACTGAGCTGTGTCTCCACCTCCCATCTCCCAGCCCCTTTTTTGTTGTTCATTTTAGACAGGGTCTTGCTAAGTTGCTGAATTGCCCAGGCTGGGCTTGAACTTACAATTTTCCTGCCTCAGTTTCCCAGAGTGCCACTGGGCCTAGCAAAGAGTGGAATAAGCTTTGTTGATGGTCCCGGAAAACTTACCCGTGGTCAGAGCTTATGTTACCCTTCTTGAGAAAGGTTATTGTGTGAAATTTATGAAACTGTGGGTGATCGTAAATTATCAGTCTGGTATTAGAACCTTTATGACTCTAGGGCTGTGGCATGGAGGGCTTATTACTCAGTATGCAGGAGGCCATAAGCTCATTCATAGCACTGCAAAAAAAAAAAAAAAAAAAAAAAAAAAAACAAACCCAGAACTAATTATGTTTCACAGAGTTTTTGCTTTTGAGTGTTGGAGAATATACAGATAAAACTAGCTGAGCTGGCGCAAGCTCTGCTCTTCACCGTGAGCTGAGGCTGCAGCTGGACCTCGATTCCAGGGGCCTGGTCAGTGCCGGGAAATCCTGAGGAGGGGCTCTAGGTGGAGACCCCCAGCAGGCCTTGCTTAGGCAGCTTGCCTTGCGGCCGCCACGGCTCCTACCTCCCTGAAACGCCTGAGACGGGCACATGGCAGAGCTGTGACTCAGACCAGCAGTCCTGGTCCTCCCAGGGTTGGAGGTGGAGGTCCGTGCCCGCAGGGGCTGTGTTGTAGGGAGGGGCTTTCCCATTTGTATGTAACCTGTATCATTAAACCTGTTTGTATTGGAGACAGTCTAGTATTTCTAGATAAGCCTGTTTTGTTCTGGAAGTGTGAAAGTAGCTTTAAAAAATTTAGCCCAGAACAGTTTCAAAATGCATATCGTGGAGGCTGAGGGTATAGCTTAGTAGCTAAAGAGCTTGTCTGTATTGCAAGGCCCTGAGTTTGATTTTCCAGAACCACATAAGCCAGTGTGATGGTGCATGCCTGTAATCCCAGCACTGGTCAAGATGAAGCAGGAGGATTACTGAGTTGGAGGTCAGACTGAGTTACATAGCAAATTCAGGACCGGCCTGTACTAAAGAGCCAGATCTTGTCTCAAAAGAAAAAAAAAAAAAAACAGAAAAACCTGTTACATTGTTAAATTTGTAGCACATAACTTATAGCATGTAACATTGTTATACTTATTTGTAGGACGTAACATGCTTTACTGAAGTCACTTAGAAGAGTGGGCTGGTTATAAGCATTGTTACCTTTATTCCGATGTGTTCTGTGAGGTGTATGGATCAAGTAGCAGCTGTTGTAGGTTTACTGGGAAAGGCAGAGCCAACTTGAATGTGTTGAGGCCCTGGTGGTGCCTTTGCTGTTGTCTGGTTCTCCGCTGGATCCCTTCTCCTTGGCCTGTGGCACACACCTCCCCACTGCTTCTGTGAGTGCGTGGTGGACTTTCCTGGGTTCTCCAGCAGAGGCTGAGTGGAAGCTGCACTGTTGCAGGTCTCAGAGGGAAGGCTGCTGGCCATCTTTACAAACGAGTTACCTGGGGCTTCTCCACGTCGCCGTACTGCATCAGGGTGATTGTGTGACAGTGGCTGCCCCGTAGTGGGGAGACAGCCCTTAATTGGATCCTGCGCTGGTACTCCTGGGTACTGAGGCTGAGTACCAGGAGAGATACATGAGAGTGACTGTATGCCCAGCCCCTCACATCACAGTGGTGGGCAGGAGAAGGACAGAGCTCTGCTTACCCCACAGGTCACATGGGCAGCTGTGGGAGAGCAGTCTGGGCTGGGCAAGGCCTGTCCTTTTTGCCTAGGGAAGCGGTGTGCTTGCGGGATGAGGCTGGGTAGACCCGTACCCCACCTGCTCATACTTCTTGGTTGGGTTCATTGCCCTTCCTGAGGTGCTATGGGCTCTGGGTCCTGGGACTCTCCTTGGTGGGAAGTGGGCCCTGGTTGGCTGGGGCAAGGTGTCTGCAGATGGGGGAGCCCAGATGCGAGCTGAGAGCCCATCCAGCTGCCTTCCAGGGCCTTTGAGGGGACTGATGACCCAGCCCTGGGTGAGGCCAAGGCCCTCATTAGGGTGGGATGGGATTTGAGGTTCTTCCTTTTTTTCCCCGTCCTCTGCTTATTTGCCCCTATTCCAGGATTAAAATGGTATCTCGGAACAAAGAAATGAACAGAGGTCTCAGGAGTTCTTTGTGAGGTTGAACTTGCACTGTGATTGTAGCATCCGCATTTCTTGGTGTCAGATGCTGAGGGATAGCAGAAATTCTGGCAGATTCCTTTCCATAGAAAACACACTTTCATGGATTTAAAAAAAAAAAAAAGCAAAACTCTCATTTGGAAATAAGTGCAACACCTAGATCCCCTGGATTTGGAGAATACATTTAAAATACCAAACATACATTGTTAGCAGCAGATATGTAGCTTTGAGTTATTAAACATCACGCTTAAGCAGGTCTTAGTCATTTAGAGACTTCTAAATGTTATTGTGCATGTTAAAGTAATCTTACAGCAGGGGCTGGAGGACTGGTGCAGTGGTTAAAGTACTTGCCTAACAAGCATAAGGCCCTGAGTTTGATTCTTCAGCTTCCCACAAAGCTGCGTGTGGTGGTGCACACCTGTAATCCTAGCGCTTGGGAGGCTGAGGCCAGAGGATTGCTGGGAGTCCAAGGCCAGCCAGGGCTACATAGTGAGTTCTGGACCAGCTTGAGCTAGAGACCCTGTCTCAAAAAAAAAAAAAAAAAAAAAAAAAAAAAAAAAAGTTTGTGCTAAGTGAGATGAATTTCCTGTAGCTTCAGTCAGATTGGCCACATTTGTCATGTAACAGAGTTCACAGGACAGAGGTCCCGTCCTCTGTGAGCTGCCCTCCTGAAGCTGGATCGTGCCTCCTGGGGGGCATGTGAGTGGGATGTCCCAGATATGGGTCCTGGGCCCACAAGAATGTCAGGAAGCCTTCTGCCAAACCGCTGTGGACTTGACCAGCTGCAAAGATGGTGGAGTCTGCAGTCCGTACCCCTCCCTCCCCCTCCTTTAGTGCTCAGGAGTGCTTCCTTGCCAGTGCAGCAAATGCCCACATGGTTGTTGGGCTTCTGTTACTGAGGCAAACTCTTTTGTAAAGGGAAAGGTTCTTTGTATCGCGGTTCTTGTCCAAGGCCAGGGGCTGCTCCTGGAGGTGAGCCTTCTTTGCTGGTGGTGTGAGGAGGGAGGCGTCTCTTGGAGAGACAGAACGGGTGTGTATGTGCACTCATGAGCCTGTGCAGGCATATGTGTGTATGTGGCTGTGTGTTTGCGTATTGCACACTTGTGTCCTTGTGCATGCCTTTGCGTGTGTGTCTCCTTCTCCTGATGACTCCACCAGGACTCGGCTGTGGGCTGCTCCCTGCGGCTCCACTCTGATGGCCTTGTCTAGTTCTCACCTCCTGCAGCTCCAGCCCCACACACCCGGTCAGAAGGTGTGCTTCCTCCTGCTTCGCAGTGGGGATTAAAACCCATGATCTTGGAGGCTACTTGGGTCAGCGTGTGTGGGGTCTTTATAGGATGAGCTTCCTTCAAGATACAGACTCCTGTTCACTGTATGACACACAGGGGCATTGGGGTCAGCCACATGGTCTGCTTCTGCCTGAGTGTCCTCTGGGACAGTTTCTGTCCTTGCGTTTTGTTGGCTCTCCCCACCCATGGGTCATGTACGTAGTGTCCTGAGGCCCTGAGCTCGGGGCCACTTTTCCGTGGTTTTCATCAGATCTGGGCCGGCCTTCCTCAACTCCACTTGAGGCTAATGTCCAGGAGGTTCCATCGCTGTGTTGTGATCCCAGGGGTCTTGGGCCACCTGCTCCCTGTGGGACACAGATAATGTGGAGTGGGAGAGAGGGTCATGAGTGAGTAGTGAGAGGGACTCTCACTGTGTCCCTTGGTCTCTGTCACTGTGCTGTGGCGTGGCTCAGGTCACCACAGGCTTCCTTCTCCTCCTCCTCCTCATCATGCCCTTTTTTTCTGCAGTGCCCTGGTCATCACCTCAGTGTTCGACCGGAATGTCAACTGCAGGAGAGCAGCCTCTGTAAGTTTTCTTGTTCCCACACCCTCCCTCCTGGGGGTGGGTGACCCCCACTGGCCTGTTGTTCTGCGGGTCTCTGTGCCTCTTATATACCTACACCTGTGCCCACTCTGGGGTAATGTGCCCACAGCTAGGAGAGCAGGGCATTGCAACAGACCAGCACCTCAACTACCAGATGGGCCAGAGCCCAGTGACCACTCAGCTCAGGGTGACCTGAGTTTCTCAGAGCAAAGGAAAGTGGATTTTGTAAATACGACATGTGTGGGATAAGGACAGCTCCCTAGGAGGCAGGACATGTTCCTGTGTATAACACCTGCCCCCAGGATAGAGCACAGGTCCTTGGGAGGCAGGACCAGTCTCTGGGATGGAGCCCAGCCCATGGGAGATGGCATGGCCCCCTGGGGTGGAGCGCAGACTGCTGAGAGGAAGGATGGACCCCTTGGGATGGAACACAGGTTTCTGGGAGGTAGAACTGGCTCCTTGGATAGAGTACAGGCACCTGGGAAGTGGGACCAGCCCCCTGGAATGGAGCTCAGGTCCCTGGGATAGAATAGAGGCCCCTAGGAGGTGAGACTGGCTCTCTGAGGACCCTATAAGGTTGGACTGACCCCCTGGAATAGAGCACAGGTCCTGGGAGTTGGTGCTGGTCTCGGGGATAGAGTACAGGCCTGGGAAGTGAGACGGGCCTCCAGGATATAGCACAGGCCCCTAGGAGGTGGGACTGGCCCCCGGAATAGAGTTTATTTAGGCCCTTGGAGGTGAGAACAGGCCGATGGGAGGTGGGACAGGCCACAGGTGGGCTTGGACGACGAGGAGGAGCTATTGCTGTGCCTCGTTAGCTCTGTCTGCCTGGTGTGCTGGGTAATCTTCACTGCACCACCTCAGGTGCCTGTGGATGTGTGTCTTGAAAACAGTCCCCAGAGAGTTGAGGATATGTGAGTAAACTCAGAAGGAGCTTTGGCAGGTGCCTAGTTGCCTTGGAGAGGTGCTGCCTGGAGCTCTTGCTGCCCGGTACTTCCCAGAGCTAGGCTGCACAGATTTGGGCTGTGGTGTGGCCCAGGTGTCCTCAGAGGCTCCTGTGGATGCCAGGGGACGAGGTGCTGTGGCACATCTCCCTGGAGTCATCTTGGTTGGGACATCATACTCGGCTGCCTAGGGTGGCCAGGATCAGCCAAGGGGGCTGGGCAACCAGATTTGTGATGCAGGCCTGGGCCCTGCTAGTGCCAGTTTCTGGGCACTCAGGAGCTGTGAGGCACCTTAGAGAGAGACACAGGGCAAGACTGGCTGCTGGCCACCAGGGATGTGGAGCTGGGAGTGCCCCACAGTGTGGGTCACGGGCCTAAGTTACACACCAGGCTGTGGCTGCTCAGCTAGGATCTGGGGGCGGGAAGGGCCAGAAAGGTGGACATAGGGTACTTTGGAAGAGTCATAGGTCACCTGGAGTGACAGGAAGTGAGGGGTCACTGTCACTGGCTGTCCTGCCTGGAGTGCCCTGTGTGTGTATGGGAAGCGGAGAGGAAGGGGCTACCCAGAGGAGGCCTTGCAAAGGATTTACCTCCAAGCACTTCAGTTTTGTTAAGGTCAAATGGAACCTCTTTCTTTTTTCTTTTTCTCTTTGTCTTTCTTTTTCCAGTACTGGGGATTGAAACCAGAACCTTTACATTGAGCTACATTCCCAGGAGACAGAGTCTTGTTTATTTACCTGGCTGGGCTCACACTTGATAATCCACTGAACTCAGCCTCCTAGTGCTGGGATTACAGGTGTGAGCCATCATACCCCCTGAATGAGAGCTCTCGGCCCTGGCCCAGCAGCCAGTGCCCAGCCTACAGAACTTGGGTGTACCCAGATTGGGAGATGACAGAGGGGTTGGGGTGAGGGAGCTGTGAGGATGAGTGGACCCTTGCAAACTATGATCATAAAATTCCCAGGAAGAGACTTGGGCTGTTGATTTTTATGTAACCACCTGCTGGCTGTCTCTGAGCTATGCTCTGCTACATGCCCAGTGAAAGGCCACTGTCCAAGATGTGTCTGATTTTATAAGCTGAATTCTAAAATTGTGCTGTTACAGAACACCAGGACACAAAAACAGTGACAAAGTCCCTTGGGGGCCTGTTCTGCCAACAATGAGGACTTTTATTCAGAAAGTGAAGCCACGGGTCATTTGCAGCACCCTGTTTGTTTTGAGTCTATCTTCTGTGTGGAGCAGAAGCAACCGTAGTTACCTGCTGTCTTTGTTGTCTCTCCTCAGGCTGCCTTCCAAGAGAATGTGGGGAGACAGGTACAGCTGCTTTATAAATCTTCCTTCCCGAAACTTCTGTGGGTTTGGAGGTGGGAATCCTGCAGGTTGCGAACTTGGTGTCTTTCCGTTTGGACATGGTGCAGATTTCATCTTAGCGGAGCTAATGCGTGTGCTCCTGGCTCCAGATCCCACACGCAGCCCATGGAGCACCTGTGCCCCTGCGCCGCTGGCCCCCTGCGTACCTGTCCCCTCTGTCCCCTTCCCCCCTGGCACCCCTGACCCCCTGTGCTGGGGTCTTCATGTCCAGAGGGAGTGTGTGGACTGAGATCAGCTGCATCAACACTGTAGAATTCTGATGTCTTTTTTTATATATAATATTATGAAGTTGTGAAGTGCTTGAATTATTTGACAAATAAGTCCTACCAATAATGTGAGTGCCTTGTTTGGTCCTGGGCATGTAGACAGGAATATGTGACCTCTGAGCTTTGCGTGATCATCTCCCTGACATGGTGTCTGTAAGCTGCCCAAGCCAGGCCTGTTACAGAAAGAGAGGTGTTGTGTGTTTGCATGTGTGCATGCATGTGTGTGTGTGATCGCTGACTTTTCAAGGTACCCTTATTCATTCAAATTATTTCTCACCTTTTCCTCTTTTTTTCCAATTTTGCTTTTTCATCAGGGCACTTTCCCTCATGGAATTGATATTGTGACCACAGCGGACTATTTTGCAGTGGGTAACACAGCTAATTGTTTCCTAGTGATAAGGTGAGTTTTTGATGTGTCATAAAACACAGTATCCTCTGTGGCCTAGCTGGCAGAATCCAGCTTCCACCATTGTCTCTCTTCATCTTGGGGAGCCCATGAATGTAAATGGCTTGTGTGTGTAAAAAGTAAAAAAAAGATTGGGAGTAGTTACTGAAGTTTTTTTTTTTTTTTTTTTTTTTTTTTTGCATTGCTTTGATAGTCCCAGTTTCCCTAGTTTCTGGACAGTGGTGGCAAAACCCGAGCTGGCCATCTGGCAGCCACGGGCAAGGTACTCGCTCGCCCTTCCCAGGAAGGCGGTTGTGCGTCGCCCTCGGCTGAGAGTGCGCTGCTGCTAGTTGCCCATGGTGGCTTTTCTTCATACCGTGATACTCATGTCTATTTGGAAGACTATTTTCAAGAAGTCGCTTGGAGACAGTTGCAGATATATTTTCTGTTTGTTGTTTGCCTTGACTTTGTTTTTGGTGTGTTTTTTCTCACAGACCTTTTTCTTTGGGGATTTCTATTTGAATATATTGACTTCCTCCTGTATGGTTGTGGATTTCAGTTATGATTTGAAAGGTGTACCTTACCCAGAGGTTAATTTTTAGATTCCCGTGTGGTAGATTTATTTTATGTTTTGTGGATTCTGAGGATTGGAGCCTAGGTGCAGTGCATGCTTGGCAGGTGCCCTGACCCTGAGCTGCATCTCAGCCCCATAGCTTGATCTACAGGTGTCAGTTACATTCTGCCACTGTCCTGTGTGCTGACATGGCCATCTGGGCCCACACTGGCCTCAGGCCTGGGTTTCCCCACACCCTTGTGGTTCTCGCTCTGCCTGTTGTTCTCGGGGATCTGGACATTCAGCTCAGCATGGCTGGAGACCCTCAGGATTGCTGCCTGGCCTGTGTGTTGTGTGCTTGCCATGGTTTGCCTGTGGGTTAGCAGAGAGATTATCTGCATGTGTAACTCTGATGATCAAGCTTTGTGGGTTTATGCAGCCATCTTTGCAAAACTGGGAGTATTCTTAACTTTTTTTTTTAGATAAAGGCTTGGAAGGGAGTTTCTGCAGTTGGAACTTTATAAGAAGCCATCAGAGGCAGTTTGCTGCTAGGGCTCTGTCACCGCTGGTGGCTCTCTTTTGTCTTAGGGTTCAGCATGGGGGCCCAGTGCCTCCCTGCCTCCCTTCCACTGGCTGAGTGCACATCTCTTGCTTGCTAGCTTTTTGTTTAACATCTCATTTTTTTATTTGGATTGTATCTTCTTTTTGTGTACTGATACGACTTCTGGGTCATTTTTGTGTGTTCCAGAGTCTCTTTTCCCCAGTCTGTGGTTTTCCTCTTCATTTTCTTAAAACTTCCAGCAGCTTTCTGGAAGCATAATTGACACATGTTCATTCACATGAAGTGTTCAGTTTGCTAAGTTTGTTATCGGTGACACCATGAAGCCTTATATGAACACTGGTGGTGAACACGCAGTCTCCCATGGTTTCCACCAGTCTCCTCCTGTCAGCAGAGGTTAGTTTTTGTTTTCTGAAATGCTGTGTGAGTGGAATGACATAGTATATACTTACTTATGTCTAAGACCATTTTGGCATGACATGTGTGTCTTGAGACGGACACGTTTTGTTTATGTGGGGAATGGTCGATCACCTTGGTTAGTGCTTATGTAAGGAGTGACAGATCACACTGGTTGCTGTGTAGGGGACGGCAGACCAGCTTGGCACTGCTTTCGTAGGGAAGGCAGATCATGCTGGTTGCTGCCAATATAGGAAGTGTTGGATCTTGTAGGTTACTGCGTAGAGGTAGAAAATGGTAGCTCATCCTGTTTACTGTGTAGGCAGTATAAGGTGGACCATTTAGCTCATGTATTATTTTAGAAGAAATTTCAAGTGCTTGCTTCGGCACATATACTAAAATGAGAAGAAATGCCCAAAATCTTTTTGAACATATCTGCACTGTGTCCTCCAGTGCACCTCAAGGGTCCCAGCATTCTCATGGTTTTATGTCTGTCTGTTTCAGTGTGTTCATTGCCAGCTTCTCTGAGTACACGCGGCCGATGATGGACCACCTGGTTGCTATGAAAGTCGGACACTGGGACAGGTTGGTTTTCTCTCGCTCAATTCCCTCGTTCCCAAAAGGGAGATGTAATTGAACCAGAGTGTGTTTTCTCATTGTAGGTTTCCCTCTCTCTCTCTCTCTCTCTCTCTCCCCCTCCCTCTCTCTCTCTCTCTCCCCCTCCCTCTCTCTCTCTCTCTCTGTGTGTGTGTGTGTGTGTGTGTGTGTGTTGCTGAGGTTTACACTGAGCTGCATCCATCGCCTGTTTTTCTGTTTTTGATTTTGAGAGAGGGTCATGTTAAGTTGCTGAGGTGAGGCTTGCATTTGTGATCCTCCTGCCTTAACCTCCCAGAGTTTTGGGATTAAGGTCTATGCCACTGGTCCCAGAAACAGTGGTCAATGGGAGTCATAATTTAGAATAACTGCTGAGAATGGTGAAGTTCGATCATATTTTTGGGTAACATTCTGTTTGGTTTCCCTCTCTACCCTGTTTAAGTGACCCTCTGAGTCAGTGTGTGACTGAGGTAGCATCTGCTTGGGGACTAGAGTGACTTCCCTTCTCCCTGTCTTCACCCTGCCTGGCACTTTCTGGCTCCTGTGCAGCCCCTGAGTTGCTGAACAGGCTTCATGGCTGTTTCTTTGAACGGCAGTAGCACTCAGGGTGCCTTAGTGTTTCGCATGCAGGCAGTGTGTCTCAGAGAGGAAGCTGTGTGTGTAATTCACATCCAGCCGAGCATGTCTGAGGTTAGCACAGTGCTGGGGCGGGCAGACCCCTGTGTGGAGAGACACAGACTCTCTGTGCAGTGCAGTAGTGCTGAGAATGTGAGTAGCTTTGGCAGGTGTTGTCAGGGTGTCTGCCCTGAGCCCTGCCTGAAGGAGTCCTCGACTCGTGGGGACCAACAGTGTTTCATCTGCTTCAAGATCCGAGGCCTTAAATGCACCTGTTGACACTGCGCCTGAGTGGCCTGGGTGTGACCTTTTCAAGTGGAGCTTCCAGCATGAGGTCGCTGTCGCTCAGCTGGCTGTGGTCACTTCCCATGAGCCTGTGACTGGGGAGAGGTCTGGTTAGTGTGCCTGCCACTCAGTGCAGTGGTCAGGATTAAGAGTATGCAGACCCTGTGTACATGGAATTTCTGAGCTCCTGAGCTCTTCGCCTGTCTCTTGTCTCTGTTGTGTAGTTTTCCCTTCCTGTGTTTCGGGTGGGGCTCTCTTGCAGGCACCTATCCCTCTCTGACTGAGTCTCCTGGGGTCAGCCCTCCTGTCAAGCATGTCCTGCTGCGTCTCATGTCAGACTTTTTGTCTTTATTGCAGCTGCTGTTTTCTTCTTAGAGGGATAGATGCTAAATATCTTAGGTCTCTGTCTCACATATTTTATACTTTTCTTTATGCAGCTTTTTAAAGTTGAAAATTATCCTTAGCTTAGGGCGCTGGGAAACTGGCCAAGGTGGGGTCTGGGCAGTTGGCTAGAGGCCTGTGCCCAGTGTAGCAAATGTTACGGCTTCTTCCCTTTTTTTTTTTTTTTTTTTTTTTTGTGGTGCGGATTTTGAGGATTCATTCTCAGGTGTGTTCCCAGCTCTCTTCTGGATTGCTTATTTGAGACAGGGTCTAAGTCAGGTTGTCCAGCCTAGGTTAAGCCCGTAGTCCTCTGCCTCGGCCTCCCAGAGTGCTGGGCTGGCAGGTCTGTGTCGCTGTGCTCTTCCTTCCTCCTGGCGCGAGTTCCCACGGTGTCTTGCTCAGTCATCAGTGCATCCTGCTTGCTCCCCCCCTCGTGCTGCAGTGAGCTTGGCGTGGATATCTCTTCTCACATGTGGTTCTCTCCCTGCCCAGGGCCATCCGAGAACTGTCAGCCAAGGCACTGCACAGACTTACCCGGCAAGCCCCTGAGTACTGCACCACACATGGTAGGTGTGCCCATAGCCTGTCCCCTGAACACGTGTGTGTGCGCAAACATAGATGTGGGCAGAGGCTGGCCGCCTGCTTCCTCCCTGCTAAGAAATATCTGAAGGACCGGTCAAGGACATCATTGGGGCGGGCCAAGGTATGCCCATGAACGCTTCCCTTGAGGTGCCCTCACAGGCCAAGAGGTGCAGTCGTTAGGAGCCGTGTTGGCTTCAGGTGTGGGAATGTGTGCGAGTTGCTCAGTGTCTGCAGACTGGCTGGACCTTTTATTTAGAGACCCTTCATGCCTGTCTCACTGGGGACAGCCTGCCTGTGCTGTGTTGCGTGTCTTTGTGGAATAGTTGCCCAAATTGCATGCAGGGGGAGTGTGCCAGTTCTGAGGTTTCCTCCCTCCATTGGCAGGTGGTGTAGCGGCCAGGCTGGACCGGATGCTGGTCTCTGTGTGTGTGCTTGACACACCAAGGGCCTATAGATGAATACTGGGGCTCTGAGGTCTCAGGCTTCTCTGTGTCCTGATCTGGTTGTTGGGCTTCAGGAGTTGAGTGCTGTGCTTGTACGCACTAGTCACGGATGTTTACTGGCAGGCTCACTGGTGGAGGGCTCAGCGTTGTCCTCCCCCCATTTGAGGGCACAATAACCTGAAGAGGGATGTGACTTTT
This sequence comes from Ctenodactylus gundi, assembly GCA_004027205.1. Taxonomy (NCBI): domain Eukaryota; kingdom Metazoa; phylum Chordata; class Mammalia; order Rodentia; family Ctenodactylidae; genus Ctenodactylus; species Ctenodactylus gundi. The sequence goes on along the minus strand of PVKB01004386.1, from coordinate 59,872 downwards.
GTAGAAAAACCAGCCGCCCCCACCTGCCGCATTGTTTACCTGTGTGTTGGCGGGTGGGGGGGGGGGGGTGGCGACGACTCATGACTGAGTGCTATGTTGTCTCTGGCTGATATACGTTGGTAGAAGCTGAGGCATGGGAACGTTGGCTTTCCAAGCCACATGCGGGCTTGAAGGCCCCTCTTATGGTGAGGTTAGGATCTGGGAGTTCCACTCCTTCTCCTAAACACCAGTGGCTAAGGCTGTGTGAGCAGAGGTGAGCCCGTGTGGCCTTCATGGGCAGTCTGTGCCTCCTGGCAAGTAGGTGCAGACAGGGCTGCCCTCCTGTGCTTTTCCTCTCATTGGAGCCGCTCTCTATGTATCTGGGCCAGATGTGTCTGCCATACTGCCCACAGGCCTCAGGAGTGAGCTTTGCACATTCCCCATGGCCCAGGGTGGCAGTAGCCCTGATGTGGTGATGTCCAGGGGAGCATCCTGGGGTGAATGCTGGTGCCCTTGTCTCGCAGTGCTCCCCACCCTCCTGTCGATGACTCTGAGTTCAGATCTGCATACACGGCACGGTGCCATCCTTGCCTGCGCTGAGGTCACCCACGCCCTGTATGAGCTGGCAACACAGAAGGACAGGTAGGAGGTGCTACTTCACACTGGCCTGGGGAGGTTTTGGGGTCATGATGGCCTCAGGTGGGAGAGACCTGAGCAGAAATTAGACCTTTCTGAGTTGCCTGCTCCTTAAGCAACACAGGTAATGTGAAGCATGGCTCCTCTTGACCCAGGGCCTCGGCCGCAGGCCACAGGCATCACCATGTGTCTTTGAAGTCTTATGCTGAGAGGAGCAGTTGGAAGGAAGATGAGATAAGCAGGCAGCTCTCAGGACTGTCTGTCCTGTGGGCCCTGCAGGCCTGGGGGATGCGTTGTGGGCACAGGACTAGAGAGGGCTCAGGTTCTGGGACCTGGAGTCTCAGGGCCGTGTTTGGCTTTTTCAGGCCTGTTACAGACTTCCTGGACGAGAAGGCAGTGCACAGCCTGAAGCATATCCACCAGCAGGTTTGTGGCGGCCGCCCTGGCGTGCGCTTCGTGGAGTCTCACTGTCCTGCTTAGCCCCAAGGTTATTGATTGGGAGCCTGGCATGTGGCTCTAGGGTGGAGGCTTTCCCTTTGTGCACTCCTGAGGCTGTCACTTTTGGGTTCTTGGGGACAGAAAGTGGGTGCTGCTGTGTGGGAGGAGGGCTGTACCATGCTCCCACCACCCCTGTCCTGGCTGAGTGTGCTGGTGGGCTAGAGAGAGGACTGCTGCAGCGCAGAGACCAGTGGCTCAAGTCTCCAGAATTAAATCCAGAATGTTGTGTGTACTTCTCTCTAGGGAGAATGTGTGTGCATCTTTCTAGGTTTTTGAGATTCTTAGTACCTTCTGTTACTCAATATAAAGTGTGAACTACAGATCTAATAACAGGAAAATTCTGAAGTCATTTGTAAGAAATTTAATGGTTTTGCCATTTCTTGTCCCATGTAGAGTTTTCTGTTCTTTCATTTGTTTTGTTTTGCTTGAGACAAGGTCTACCTGTGTTCCAGGCTGGCCTTGGACTTGCTGTGTAGCTGAAGCTGGCCTTGAACTCGTGATCCTCCTACCTCAGCTTTGCAAGGGCTAGGATGATAGGTGTGTGCTACCATGCTGGCAGGTTTTCTATTCAAGACTTCCATCTCCATCTCACGATGGTCTCTTGGCCTCAGGTTCTTGTCCTGTTGGGGCCTTAGCTTTGGGATCTTGACAGAGCTGCTGGGCGGGCCAGTTGCCTGAACGTCTCACTTTGAGGTTCCTGCCTTCTGTACCTGCTGTAGAGGCCAAGAGTGTGGAGCTGCCCAGTCCTCTAAGCCAGCCTGACCTATTTCTATGAAATATAGGTGTTAACAGGACACTTCTTGGAGTTTTTGTGAGAATTTAAAAAGCCACATGTAAAGGGTTTGGTAGATTTTAAGTTTTGGCTGAAATGGTAGTTTTGTTTTGCTTTTTGAGTCAGGGTCTCTGTCTGTTGTAGTCTGGGCTGGTTCTGAACTCACTGTGTAGCCCAGGTTGGCCTTGAACTCCCTACCTCAGCCTCCTGAGTTCTGTGCATGTGCCACCATGACTGGCTCATGTGGTGCTGGGGGTTGAACCCAGGGCTTTGTGCTTGCTGGGCGAGCACTCTAATGATTGAACTGTGTCCCCAGCCCCTGATGGTGTGTTTTAAGGTCTTTGAAGAAAGAAGCATTAGGGTCCATCTGGTATGGTTGCCTCTCTGCTGGAGGCTCTCTAGAGGGACTTGAGGCTGGACTAAGTGCAGCACAGCTCAGCCCTGCTCTTCCTTCCCTCTTCTGTGCCTTGGTTTCTCTTCATAGGTAACCCGCCTGGAGAATGTGGAGTGAGGGCTGGGAAGAGCAGGGCCCAGGCCATCCGGGTCCCTCTACCCTGTTGCCCTGATAGTGCTTCCCGTCGGTACAGAGCATTACTGAAAAAACCCAGTTGCATGGGGCTGGAGAAATGGCACAGCGATTAAAGTGCTTGCACCTGAATTCGATTCCCCAGCACCACATAAGCCGGGTGGGGTGGTGCACGCCTGTAGTCCTAGCACTCGGGAGGCTGAGGTGGGAGGATTGCCGTGAGTCCAAGGCCAGCCTGGGCGCCGTAGTGAGTTCAGGACCAGCTGGGACTACAGAGTGAGACACTGTCTCAAAAAAAAACAAAAACAAAAACAAAAAAAAAACCAGTTGCCTGAATAACTAACTTTTAGGTCTTTGTTTTCAGCTGTATGACCGTCAGCTATATAGGTAAGTTTCATAAGATGAAATTCTGATGCATGTTGCTTTAGTTCATATCTGGGGGCATTATCTACTCTGGGCTGTACTGGGCTCGGTAGAGCCAAGTCCTGGGCTCATTGTGGGGCATTCTTACCATTCCATCCTCTATTTACTTTGGAGAGTTGTACTGGTCCCTTGGCCCAGGGTTTAAGAGTGTAAGGGTCACCTGGCCTGAGGGTCAAGGGCATGAGTGTAACTGGACCTTAAAGGGTCAAGGGTATGAGAATCACCTGGCCTGAGGGTCAGGGACCTGAGAGTTACTAGGCCCCTCCCCTGGGGTGGGGGTGGGTGGTGTGTGTGTGTGTGTGTGTGCGTGCGTGCGTGCGTGCGTGCGTGCGTGCGTGCGTGTGTGTGTGCCTGGGCCAGGTCTCAAAGATGTGAATTTCACCGGTGGGGGCGGGATGTGTGGGGAGTGAGCCATGGGTGTGAGGGTTGCCTGGCATGGGGGTGGGGGGGTCACAGAGGCATAAGTTTTTGGCCTCCTTGGGGTCTTCAGCTTTCTGCAGGGTTCCTCATCTCTGTGCTGAGAGTTCAGGGGTCCCAGGTACACCCAGAAGTTTCCTCCATCCGCCCTTCCTATGTTCCCTGTCGCATCCTGCCTTTCTTAGATTTCTACTCATGTGGGTCACAAGATGAGAAGCCTTTTGGGTGTTGTGTCCTCAGCAGAACCTGTTTTGAGATTTGCCCATATTACTGCGTGTGCCCACGTGCTGCTGTGCCATGTGTGGTGGTATGTGTTGTGCCTGTAGTTGCCCTGTTAGGCTGGGGATATAGCCAGTCTGGAGAAGCCCCCTGAAGCACTAACGTGGGAGTTGGGGTGCTCACATGGTGCCAGGGTTGGCATCAGAGGGGCGTGTGCAGTGTTTTGGTCTCACATGAGCTGCCTGTGTGGTCCTTGGCAGTATCACCTTAGTGATGTCATATAATTTGCATGTCACAGTGAGAGGCTACTTCTTCCTTTTTCTTCTTTGGTGAAGTGATTGTTCCAAACATTAGCTCCCTGAATTACTCCGCTACCTGTCAGAGTGCCTCATGTGTCCCAGTCCGAGCTTTCCTTCCTGCCCGGTGGCAGCAGTGGCATTTCCTCGTGGTTTTGGTATGAACGTGGGGCAGGGCTGTGTGTGCCTTGCTGCGCCCTGGCCCTCAGGCAGTGTTCCCACTCGGGGGTGACAGCAAGGTGGTGATGCATGCCTGAAACTTCCTTGGCGTCTCGGGCTGCTGTCACGCTCACAGTTCTGCATGGAGTGCCTCTTTTCAAGGAGATCTTTTGAAATTTCCTGTTTTCTCTGTGTCACAGCATCCTCCTGAGCCTTGCCCAGGTTCGAGTAAGGAGATCTTTCATTTTTTTAGTGGCACGGTAAATTGACTTTTAGTTTTTTTCTTTTTCTTTTTCTTTATTTATTTTTTGAGACAGGGTCTCACTCTGTAGCCCAGGCTGGTCCTGAACTCACTATGCAGCCCAGGCTGGCCTTGGCCTTACAGCAGTCCTCCTGCCTCAGCCTCCTGAGTGCTGGGATTATAGGCGTGTATCACCACGCCCGGCTTTATGTTGTACTGAGGAATCGAACTCAGGTACTTAGCGCTTGACTTAGCACTTGCTGGGCAAGTGCTTTAACTGCTGAGCTATTCCTCCAGCCCAGCCCCGACTTTCAAAATTCTTTAAAAATATTTGATTCTTCAGAGTTTGCCTAATGCTACAGGAGAGAACTTTCTTACAGAACAGGTTGGGAGTCATTCAGCCTTACCCAGGGGACCGTGGCCTCTTCTAGGGGATGTGGGCGTCTTGGCCAGTGCTCAGGCCTGTCATGCTCCCGTGTGGGCAGGGGCGGTGCTGGCGAGCTTATGGTGTTTCTGAGCTAGCTTGCGGTGGGCATTCTCTGTCTCCAGCGTGGGAGGCTGCCTGAGAGACCTGTGGAAGGTGAGTCCAGCTTGCTGTGTTGGGGTGCAGACTCACCTTGGGGTCACGGTTCCCTCCATGTCCTTTCCCAGACATTGGTGAAACACGAGTGGGAGGTTTTTCAGTCTGCGCTTGCTGCCTATAGATCGGAGGCTTCTGTCGCTTGGGCCGTGGGCCTGCGCTGGTCTGTGGCCTTAGGAACTGGGCTGCGCAGCAGGAGGCGAGCAGCTGGCCAACGAGTGCCGCTTCGTCTGTATTTATAGCGGCTCCTCGTTGCTCATGTGACTGCTTGAGCTCCACCTCTGGCACATCAGCAGGGGCATTAGATTCTTATAGGAGTGTGAACTGTACATGCATGACCATTGTGTGGGAGGGATCTACTAGGTTGTGTACTTTTTATGAGAATCCAGTGCCTGGAGATCCGAGGTGGAGCTGAGGCTGTGAGGTTAATCCCGTCTCTCTGCTCTCAACATGGTTTGTGAAAACATTTTCATCCATGAAGTTAGTCCCTGATGCCAGAAAGGTTGGGGACTGCTGATACAGATGAAGAAATTTTTGAACAGTCACGTAACTACCACATTGATCGTGAGATCAGGGCGTCACTGTTGTGCCCATGACATCTGTGCATCTCCCACCCCCAGCTCCCAATGCCACGATCTTCTGTCTCTGTAGTTGGAATTTTTTTCATTCTTTCTAATCTGCTGTTAATTGCATGCGGCAAATTTTTTCTTTTCATGTTGTGTTTACTTTTTTTTAAGTTCCCATTGTGCTCTTTTGTGTTTTCTTTCTCTGTCTGTCTTGCTGTGTTTGCATCTCCTTTTTTGTACATATGGAGAATATGGGAGCTGTTTTAATTCCCTTGTGGTGACTTTATCAGTGTGGATGTTTCTGGGTCTCTTTTATTGGTTCTTTGGGTTGTGATCATGCTTTCTGGCAGTTCTCCATTGGATGCCCGTCTTGTAAAACTTTTTTTTTCTTGAAACGGTTTTGCTGAATTGCCCAGGCTAGATTCGAGCTATGATCCTTCTGCCGCAGTCTCCCAAGTTGCTGGGAGTATAGACGTGTGCCGTACTCGTCCTGTGTTAAATTCCTCTGAACAGTGTTAGCGTCTCTGTTTCTGGTGTGTTTGGATCCTGTAAGCCTGCACTGAAGCCTTGTTGGGTGGGCGCCAGGTTTCCTCCGAGGGCCTGGTTGGATGATGGAGGCTCTGCGGAGCCTTGCTTTCTTTCTAAGCGTGTCAGCCGTGGGCTGTCCCACCTCTGCTGTGACCATGCCCGTCTTCCATCGGACCTCAGATCAGCAGGACAGCTGGGCGGGGCGGGGGCCTCGGTGTTGCATCCTCTGTCTCTGGGTCTGCGCCCATGTCACCTGTGTGTTGTCCAGTTTTCTAGCTGTCTAGTGCAGTTGGAAAATCCTGACCTTGATGCTGTGTTTGGGAAGAAGCCGGAGTCCTGGGAACTGCATTTCCCCGTTCGGTTGTGTGCTGGGCAGCAGGACGAGCGGTGCCCCCTCCGGTGTGTCCATGGCAGAGTGCTCATGTCTCCTTTGGCTTGCACGGTGATCTTTCTGGCCCTATTGAGAAGCAGGGACTGAGTAGCACGGGGACTTGTTCCATGGCGATGTGTTGTGATTGGTGCTGGTGACAGTCTTTGGTTCAGTGAGGAGTGAGGTCAGGCCAGCCCAGTGAGGATGGAGCCGTGAAGTCTGGCCCTGTCGCTCTCCTCGCCCCTCGTGGAGGGGCCTGCACGTCAGTGAGGAGGCTGGCTTCTTAATACCCCAGTACTTGGTGCTGAGGTTACGCCTGTTATTTGTGAGGATGTTTCACAGAACAGCAGTTTTAACTTTAAGTTTTCTCCGTTTTTCAGGGGCCTGGGAGGAGAGCTCATGAGAGCAGCAGGTAGGTCCGGGGGCTATGTCCTGCAACGTTCACGTCACCCCTTCAACGTGGTGATTTTGGGGGAGGGACAGGTGGGACAGCTTCCCGAGGTTGGAGGCCCCACATGCGTACCCAGTTTGCTTGTGTTCACAGGAGGTGGCTAAGTGGCTCCTGTGTGACTCCAGCGCAGCCCTTGACTTCAGGGTTCTGGCCCATTCGCATTGCTGGGTCTTGTGGTTCCCTGCTCTGGGGTTCTAACCTGCTGCAGTTACCAGGCACCTAGTCTCACGCAGGACAAGAGCCTGGGGGACCCTGGGTCTCCTCTCCTCTGCGATACATATTTGAAGTAGCTTGAAAGAGATCTCTCCAATCTGTGACTGGGTCGTTGGCCCTTGTTCTGAGTGAACAGAAATTCTCCCGGGCCACATGTAACCCATATGCTATAGGTAATGTACGTAAGTAATAAAACTTCACTTAAAAGTTTTCTTATTTAACATCAGATAAAAAATGAGGGAAGAAAACCCCAGTGGGCAGCAGGTTGGACACTCCTGCTCTAGAGCGAGGAGCACAAGAGGGCCTGCAAGTTGCTCGTGGGATACTAGCATCCGGACGTCTACACTCCTAGGAGCCTGGAGCTGATCCTGCCTGAAGCCGAGTGCTAGTGGGCTTCCCAGGGGCACCCACGAGGTCCTGTTCAGGGCGAGCCACACAGGAGCAGGAGAGCTGCTGGGTGGTGATGGGCACATGCAGTGCATGAGGCATGGCCCATGTGGGCACAGGTCAGAACTGTCAGTGCCACCTAGGCATCCCCAGGTGGGTTCTGGCCCTCGCTGGCCTAGCCTGTGCCTTCTACATGTCCCATGGTCCTGTTGCAATGATGTGCCAGCTGCCTGTGGGTTTCGGTCCTGCGCCGAGGAGACAGGCCTTTGTGTATTACGCTGCGTCCTCCCTAAGGGGAGAGGCTGCCTTGAATTCTGTCCTTTGTGCGGCTGTGCAGAGCCTGGAGCACGTAAGACAGAATGTGGCGCTGTCATCTCCACAAGACCTGGCACTGGGCAGGCGGTTGGGTCACGGGAGCTTGAGCTCCAGGGTACCTGTGATAGCATGGGTACCCTGTACTCCCCCCGCACCCATCCCCCATCACGGAGGCTGTGGAAGGCAGTAGCACCATGAAGCGCACAGAAGACCCAAGAGGGAACATGTGCACGTGTCCCGAGACACCTGTGGGATCAGTAGAGAAGAGCCATTAAGCCCTGAGGTACCTGCGTTGTGTCCGAATCAGGAGAGAAGTCCACACACCGGATAGGGTGTCCTGTGCAATCACCGTGAAGCCACTGTAAAGCCCTGCAAACCCACTGTGAACCCATCGTGAAGCTCTGTGAACACACCATGAGCCCACAGTAAAGCTCTGTGCACCAGCCATGGGGCCACTCAAATGCACCGTGAACCACGTGAAGCCCTATGAAGCCCTCATGCAGAGACTTCTTGGGTGGCAAGAAGTAGGATGTGGGGAGACCACATGAAGCAGAGGTTACCAAGGCAGTAGACAGCCAAGGCAGGTCTCCCCATTGCCCCCCTAGCCGTGTTAGGGATGCTCAGAGTGCTGGCTGGGGAGATCAGTGTGTGCACGTGAGCTGCTTGTGGCAGGAGGAAAGAACCGAGGTCAGGAGGAGGCAGTGGAAGGCTGGTGAAGCTGCCCAAAGCCCAAGTCCATCTGTGCGATGCTATGATCTTCAAACCCAGCAGGGGCCAGGACCCAAGCACCTGCTGCCTTAAGGGCAGTACAGCAGGGCCCTGTGTGCAGATGTGAGGTGTAAGCCTGGGGTGTGTTTCGAGCATGGGCCATCACAGAAACCTTATCCTGGGCAGTCCCGATGAAGCCTGTAAGCTGAGGCCGAGGGCGGTCCTCACTGGTGCGCCAGGGGCCACCTTGCTCGTGTGGACACGTGCCGCCTTCCTGCTTGAGTGAGGATGTTTCAGGGACTGCTGTAAGGGTTCACTGAGGTCTCCTGTCTGCATGTGAGTGAATAGGCTTGGTTCAGAGTTCCCACTGCATTGGTGCCAAGGCTGGGTTTCCTGTGTCCCCATGCACACCTTCTACTCCACCCTTGTCTGTGGGGTAGATGGAGACCACAGCCTGGATCTGGCTGCCATCAAGGCAGGCCTCTGGCCTTTCTCTGTGTCGTGGAGTTGCCGCTGGTGAGCTGAGGAGCAGTGGAGGCACAGTCACCTTCACATGACCTTCACATGCTCTCTGCACATCTCTATCTTTGTAGTAAAAGATAGTTCATGTCCTGCAGCCACCATGAGAGTGTTCGGGGTCTCTGGGTTTCAATTTTTTTTTTTCGGTATTGGGGAATAAATCCAAGGTTTCTACATTGAGTTATCCCCACCCTTTTGATTTTTTTTTTTGTAATCTTGAAATTTTAAAAAATGCACTACCACATTCATTTCCCCTCAAGCCGTCCCCCCACATCCTCTTTTCTTCTCCACAAAGTCTGTCTTCTTAATTTCTTCCATCTCTTACCTTGTTTTACAGCGTGGTTTTCTTATACTGAGGACACCATACAGTATTTTTTCTTTTTTACCCCATTTTATTGATACATGTAAATGGAATACATAAAGTTTACACTGATCTTGAATATTTTGTGCCTGTACATATCACGGCAAAATTACAAATCCTTCCCGTCCCTTTTCGACCCTCCCACCTCTTTCCCTCCCCTCCAGTTCCAGAATCTGTTTATCAGTTTTGGCAGTAAAGTTGTTTTGACTGTATTGATTCTGCCTATCCAAGAATGGGATGTCTTTCCATTTTCTGATGTCATCTACTACTTCTTTCTGCAGTGTAATTAATGCAGTTTTCTTTATATAGGTCCTTTGCTTCCTTGGTTAGGTGTACTCCTAGGTATTCTTTGCTGGGCTGTTGAGAATGGAATTATTCTTCTGAGCTCTTTCTCAGTGAGTTCATTGTTGGTGTAGAGAAAAGTTATTGATTTTTTAGTATTGATGTTGTAGCCTGTGATTTGGCTGAATTTATTATTTCCAAGAGTTTCATAGTGGAGTTTTTGGGGTCTTCTAGCTAGCTTCCAGAAATGAGTTTGGTAGTATTCCTTCACTATCAACTTCATGAAACAGTTTGAGAAGAACTGGCGTTAATTCTTCCTTGAAATACTGAAAAAATTCTCCTGTCCTGGGCTTTTATTTGTAGTTAGAGGCTTTATTACTGCTTCTGTTTCTCTGTGTGTACTGGGGTTATTAAAGATTTTTGTCTTCTTCATTCAATTTTGGTATTTTGTATATGTCTGAAAGTCATCCATTTCTTCCCAGTTCTCTAACTTGTTAGAATATAGGTGTTCAAAATAATTTTTCATAATATTCTGAATTTCTGCAGAGTCTTCTAATTCTACCCTTTTCACTTCTAAGTGCATTCATCTGTGCTTTTTTCCTCCCTTCTTTTGGTGAGTTTAGCTAGAGGTTTGACCATCTTGTTTGTTCTTTCAAAGAACCAAATTTTTGACTCATTAATCTTTTTTATTCTCTTTAAGTTCAATTTCATTAATTTCAGATCTGATCTTTATAATTCCTTTTCTTCTACTCCTTTTTGGCTTAGATGGTTCTTATTTCTCCAGGGCCTTAAGGTGCATCGTTGACATTTTTATTTGTGACTGTTCTGTTCTTTTGATGTGTGCATTTATGGCTATAAATTTCCCTCTCAGTACTGCTTTCACTGTGTCCCATAGATTCTGATATGTTGCACTTCCTTCATCATTTAACTCTATGAAGTTTTTGATTTCTTCTCTGATTTCTTCTGTGATCTGTTGTTTGGTCATTAGTAAGTTGTTTAGTACTTGTGTATTTTCTTCTATTTCTTTTGCTGTTAAGTTCCAGTTTTATTTCACTATAATCTAGAAGTATGCAAGGTATTATTTCTATTCCTTTGTATTTACCTAAGTATGACTTATAACCTAAAATATGGTCTGTTTTAGAAAATGTTCCATGTGCTGCTGAGAACAACGTGTATTCTGTTGATGTGGGGTGGAAAACTCTGTAAACATCTATTAAGTCCAAGTTTTCTATAGTGTCATTTAACTGTTGTATATCTTTGTGCGTTTTCTGTCTGGTTGATATCTCTGGAGTAGAGTATTAAAGTCCCCTGCTATAATTGTATTGGGGCCTATATTACCTTTCAGATCAAATAATTTTTGGTTTACACAATTGGGTTCTCCAGAATTGCGAGTGTATATATTGATGATTGTGAATTCTTCCTGTTATATTATTCCTTTAACCAGTATACAGTGACCATCTTTGTCTGTCCAAAGCTGTTTTGTTTTTGAAGTCTGATGAGTCTACGACTAATATAGCTACCCCTGCTTGCTTCCTGGGTCCTATTGCATGAAATAATGAATTCTCTCCTTTTAATTTCAGCCTATGAATTTCCTTGTGGGTGAAGTGTGTCTGTTTTAAGCAGCAAAAGTTGTGGGGTTTTGTTTTTTGATCCAGTCAGTCAGCCTGTGTCTTTTAGTAAGTAAACTGAGGCCATTTACGTTCGGAGTAATTATTTGGGGTGTATTTGGTATGTCCTGCCACCATACAGTATTTAACCTTCTTTGATACATTTTGCTAAACATAATGGTCTGAAGGTACATCCATTTTCCTACAAATGACCTAAATTTGTCTTTTTTCATGGTAGAGTAGTACTCCGTTGTATACACATAACCAAATTTTCTTTATCCATTCATCTTCTGTTGCATATATTTGCTTCTTCCAAGATTTGACTATTATAAATTGTGCTGCTGTAAACATAGATATGTGTGTATCACTCTTGTATGATGACTTTAACTTTTGAGAATACACCCGAAAGAGCTGTAGGTGGGTCAAATGGGATATCTATTTTCGGCTTTTCAGGAATCTCCATACTGCTTTCAATAGGTTGTACCAGTTTACAGTCCCACCAGCAAGGTAGGAGGATTCCTTTTTTCCCTCAGCCTCACCAGTGTTTGTTGTGTTTTGAGTTCCTAATGCCAGCCATTCTTACTGGAGTTTGAGGGAACCTCAGTGTTATTTTGATTTGCATTTCTCTGATGGCCAAAGATGCTGAACATTTTTTTCATATATTTATTGGCCATTCGGACTTACTCTGAGAATGGTTTGTTCATTTAAGATACCCATTTTTTATTGGATCTTTTATTTTGAAAGATCTAATTTTTTTATTTCTTTGTATATTCTACCCCCCATTTTATTGATATGTATGTATGTATGCAATACATAATGTTTACATTGAACCTGAGTATTTTGTGCACATGTATCATGTCAAAATTACAAGTCCTTTCCCTTTTAGTTTTTTGTATATTCTTGATAACAATCCTGTGTCTAAGGAGTGGCTGGCAAGATTCTTCTCCCATTCTGTCAGTTCCCTCTTTACTCTGGTTCATTGTGTTTGGCCTTTGCTGCGCAGAAGCCTTTGAATTTGCTGTCTCATCTGTTGGTTCCTTTCTTTATCACTGTAATATAATTTGATACATGGTATTGTGATGCCGCCTGCTTTTGTTTTGCTGGTTAGGTTTATTTTGGCTATTTTGGGTCTTTTCTGGTTCCATATTAATTTGAGGATCATTTTTTCTAGTTCTATAAAAAATGCTGTTGGTAATCTTGATTGGGGTTACATTGAATGTGTGTATTAGTTTTGGTAGTGTGGCCATTTTGACAGTGGTGTTTCTGCCTATCCAGGAACAGGGGATATCTTCCATTTTCTAAAATGCACCGCAGTTTCTTTTTTCAGAGTACTATAGTTTTCACTTGCTTGATTAGGTTAATTCCTTGGTATTATTTTTGAGGCAACTGAGAATAGGATTATTTATCTGATCTCTTTCTCTGTGTTTTTATTGTTGTTGTAAGGAATGCTATTATTTTTTTGTGTATTGATTTTATATCTTGCAGCTTGGCAGAATTTGTTTCTTTGTTCGTTCGTTCTTTCTCTCTGTCTGTCTGTCTGGCTCTGTGGGCCCGGCTGGTCCTGAGCTCACTATGGAGCCCAGGCTGACCTTGGACTCACGGCAGTCCTCCTGTCTCAGCTTCCTGAGTGCTGGGATGACAGGTGTGCCCCACCACACCCAGCTTTTGTGGTGCTGGACAATCAAACGCGAACTCGGGTACTTAGCGCTTGGCTTAGCGGTTTTGACTACTGAGCCATTCTTCCTCCAGCCCCTCTTTATTAGTTCTCAGAGTCTCCTAGTGGAGTTTTTGGGCTCTTCCCTCTAACGGGTCATGTCATCTGCAAATAAGAATCATTTGACTTGCTCCTTTTGTTCCCTTGTCTTGCCTGGTTGCTGTGGCTAAGGTTCTGAGCCTGTGTTGTGTAGAAGTGATGACAGTGGACACCCTTGTCTTGTTCCTGAGTTGAAGGGAAGTACTTTCAGTTTTTTTCCCATTTAGGATGATGTTGGCTGTAGGATTATCATAAATTGCTTTGATCAGCTTGAGGTAAGGTTTTTTTAATATCTATTTTCATCAGTTTTTATTTTTATTTTTTATTTTTTTGTAGTAGGGTTTTTCTTTGTAGCCCGGGCTGGTCCTGAACTCACTGGTGTAGCCCAGGCTGACCTTGGACTCCGAACAATCTGCCTGCCTCATTAACAAAAGCAAGGACAAAAATCACATGAGTGTTGGGATTACAGGCGTACGCCCACCCAGCTTTATGTGGTGCTGGGAAATCGAACTCAGGGCCTTGCACTTGCAAGAGCTTTAACCACTGTGCCATGTCTCCAGCCCTTTCATCAGAGTTTTGATCAGGAAGGGATGTTGTATTTTATCAGAGGCCTTTTCTGCATCTATTGAGATGATCATGTGATTTTTGTCCTTGCTTTTGTTAATGTGGTGTATTAAATTAATTGATTTATATATGCTGAACCAGCCTGCATTCCTGGGATAAAGCCAGTTTGGTCTTTAGGTTTTTTTTTTTTTTTTTTTTTTTTTTTTTTTTTTTTTTTTTTTTTTTGTTTTGTTTTGTTCTGTTTTTGAGGCAAGTTCTTGCTCTGCAGTCCAGGTTGGTCCTGAACTCACTGTGGACCCTAGGCTGGCCTCAAACACATGGCAATCGTCCTGCCTCAGCCCCCTGAGTGCTGGGATTACAGGAGTGCGCCACCACACCCAGCTTATGTGGTGCTGGGAGTTGAACCCAGGTCCTTGAGCTTGTTAGGTAAGTCTTTAACCTCTGAGCTATTCCTCCAACTCTCTGGTGTATAATCTTTTAAATAATTTGTTGTGTTCTGTTTGCAGGTTTTTATTGAGGATTTTAGCCTGTAGTTTTCTTTCTTTATTGGCCTTTATCTGTGCTTCTTTTACTCTAACCAGTTTAGACTTGGGGTCTTTTCAGAATGGCTCCTGCCTCCCTTACTGCCTAGGATGGCTGCCGAGCACTGCGTCTCCTGAGCTGGTCGGCTGTGCTCTGGGAGGCCTGTTCAAGGAGAAACTTGCTGTGTGTTGCAGGCTTATTTCAGGGTTGGGTTATCAGCTACTGTCTGTTTTCACATCTCTGGGATCGGGGCTTAGCTTGGCCTGAGGCTGTTGGCGGTAGTCAGTCGCTGTGGCCCTGGATCCAGGCTTACCTTGACTGTGGACGCTGGCCACTCACAGCCCTCCCCAGGCAGTCTGCTGCAGCTTCTGGGATGGCATTTTCTTCAGCTCCTGACACATTTACAGGGGTTGAACCCTTTCCATGGCCTCCTTTCAGTTCTTGGAGCTCTCCTCCTTCTTTTAGCTAAGTTGAGCAGGTAGATTTTCAAGTATATTTCAGCTGTTTGAGCCTGCAGGGAGCCACTGAGCAGTACTCCCACTCAACTGCCATCTTGTCAAAATTTTTTATTTTATGATAGAGTCTTGCTGAGTCTATTATTAAGCAGCCCAGGCTGGGCTCAAACTTGAGATTTTCCTGTGTCAGCCTCATGGAGTGCTGGGATTATAGGCTTGGGCCATCATACCCAGTTTGGTTTTTTTCCTTGACTGAACCCATGTTTCACCATGTTGGCGTCAGACTGTGTTACCACTGCACAGCCTGACTGGCAGTGCATATGAGCTGTACCTGGGTCCCTGCCAGCACTGGCGTCACTACTGTTGCTGCTGCCACCCTCATACGCTGTGGACAGTTTCCTGTTGTGAGCTGAATGGGCCAGACATCTTTCCATGTGTTCTTTTCCCTTTTTTTCAACTTCATAAATGCATTAAAGTTCATAGGTCAGTTGGACGCTAAGAAAGTCACTTCGTGAAATACAGCGATTACTCAGTACTCATCATTAGCTGGCCCTGGGAGGTGGGGCATGTACCAAAAATGATAAAAACTAGAAGTTCTGGCTTGCACATCAAGTGCGTGCCAGACAGGACATTTCCAGGACAGAATTTTTGTGTCAAGATGTGCCAAGTGACAAATTCAGTGAGTTTCAAAGCACTCAAGTATCAAGGCGCTACTGCGATGGATTTGTACTTCCTGGCCCTCAGGATGCACCCTGAAACTCCTGCACTCAGAGCCACATGACATCGTCCCAGATGCAGGGCAGGGCTGGAGAGAGAGGACCCCATCAGGCTCCACTGCCATGCGCATGGGATTCAGTGGTGACACAGTCATGTGCAACCTGTGACAGTGCCGCAGGAGGTCACTTGAAGATGAGATTGGACTCCTGCCTTACACAGAGCCAACACGGCATCATGGTCAGTGAGAAACTCATGTATTAAAAGTACAGTCACCAAAATCTTAAGGTTTCATGAACATTATTCCTTTAAAGAGCTTCTTAATCTGGACAATTTCAAATCTACATGAAGATAAGGACACATGGCATATGGGTGCCAGGGTCTGTCCCCAGCTTCACTTTGTGTAGAGTTCTGCCACTACTGTTTTATCTGTTTCTCTGACAATTACCCCAAATGGCCCAATGTCCTGGCCTAGTAGAGCCTCAGCGTGACGTCTCACTGGGCACACAGGAGTTGTAGTTTGCTTGGTGGCTCTTGGCATTGTACTGCCAAGCAGCATTCAGTTGTTCCAAAGCCAGAGCTAGGAGGGAGGTTAGGCAGGCCCAGGCATGGAGGGGCATGCTGTGTGTAAAGTCAGCGGGCAGAATAGATTTAGAGACAAATTTAAGATTAGGGTTAGCCATTGAAAGACATAACATTGCCAGTGAAAGGTATGTGGTTGGTGGAGAATCGGGCAAAGCAGAGGATGTTGCATCCTGTGGGTGGATGATGGGCCTCTGTGACTGGCAGGACCAGGGAGGACAGGAGATACCCTGGGGCCTGCTGGTGCTCTTCACAGAAAGCAAGGTTCCTGTCTTATAGGTAGAGAATGCCGCTTTCTCTCCTTCGGCAAGTGCAGTATCAGTTATGACCTTTGGAGACCTGTAGCCCAGAGCTGGAAGGTGGTCTGTATGCGATGCCTGTGACTTTATTTACAGTGAAAAAAGTGGAATGTTTACCAGCACCACCTGGAAACACATGTGCCCTGCTACCTCCATCTGGGACCTGCAGTGCCCAGCAACCCCTCATCCCTGTTGGCTGTCCTTAGCCTGTGGAATGCCAGTGCCTGCCTGTGACAGGAGCACCCTCTCAGTCTTTGCAGACAGCCGGGCCTCAGGCAGGGGTTTTCCCCAGCTCCTGCTCACTTCTGCTGTTCCAGCTTGCTAGGTCCAGACCTGTGCCCTCAGGGGTGGGTCCCAGGACCTGTGTCAGTCGGGCAGCATTGCCACATGTGGGTTGCTCCCAAAAGGATGGCAGGTTCTTTGTGGTACATAGGTCTTCCTGCTGGGATCTCCAAGCCCTGTATCTGGCCAGACCCAAGTGTCCTGTGGCAGTCCTACTAAAGGGCTGCCAGGCTGGCCTGTGGGTGAAGGAGGTCAGTGCTGTTGTTGCCGTTGCAGGTGTCACGAGGCCCAGGGTCAGGGAGACCCCGGGGGAGTTGACAGTGTTCTCCTTTCATTCTAGTGTGCGTCCTGATAGAGAAACTATCACTCTCCAGAATGCCCTTTCGAGGGGATGCTGTAATTGGTAAGTACAGTTCCCACAGATGCTTCAGGCCACTTGCCATTTACAGTGGTGACAGAGGAAGAAAAATATGCAGAGCCTGATGTCCAGACCGTGGCTTCCTCACACAGCGCCAGCCTTCCATCAGCCTCGTGGGCCTCCAGGAGGCACTGGCATGTGTGGGCTTGGGAACTGCTGGCCAGGTCTTCTCTAGGCTTACTTCAAGCTCACCTCACCACCTTAGTCAGTGCAATTCTGCAGTGATGTTCAGAACTGCGTGAGCTGACATCTTTGTTTTCTTGACAGGTAGCTGGCAGTGGCTGATTGATGACACTCTGAGAAGTCTCCACCTCATCTCCAGCCACACCAGACAGCAGATCAAGGTATACCAGGCCGTCCCTGGGCCAGGCGCGGCACAAAGGGGCCGTGTTGGTCAGTGTGCATCTCAGGTCTGTGTGTACCGCGGCTCCTCTTGCATACTAATCTGGAAGAGCGTATGCTAGTTCTGCCCTCCAGTTGACAAAAGCTGTCACCGTGTTCCAAATCCGAGATGACACAGTCTCCAGGACTCACAATCAGGAAACCTGGTGCCAGTGAGGACCAGGATGTTCAGTTTTTCTTGCTACTACTTCTGGCTTTAGAATTACACTCCTCTTGGAACTGTTTCCCTCTGTGCTAAGAGCAGCCGTGAGCTTGGGTCGAGGCTGGATTCTGGTGTGCTGTCGGGTTTGGGAAGATTCTGTTGAAGATGGCTGCATATAGATGGCAGAACTGCACCCCCAAGCTAGCAGTTGAAGAGCTTATCCTGCTGTGGAGCTGTTCAGCTGGGCACAGGGGTCCTGGTGTCTGTGAGTGGGCAGCAGAAGACGAGAGCCTTGCCTCACGCCTCCTCTGTCGTCCCTGTGTGCCTCTGTGTCTGTGCACTTCTGCCGGGCCCACGGGATGCATCTCCACCTCCTTGTTTATTTGCTTGTGTGCTTATTTTTCTTTTCTTTCTTTTTTCGCCACTGGGAATTGAACCAAAGACTTTTGCACTGAGCTATTTCCCAGCTCTTTTTTATTTTTGATTTTGAGAAAGGTCTAAGTTGCCCATGCTGGCCTCAAACTCGTAACTTTCCTGTGTCAGCCTCCCAAGTGCTGGGCTTCCAGGTGCACACCATCATGCCCAACTCCTTTTTTTCCTTGCGTAGCTTCGTTACTCTGTAGGATCCAAGTACCGGTTGGATTTGAGTGTCTTGTGGTCAGTGCCTCTGTTTCTTCCGGCAGCGTCCGTGATGGACCCCCATGAGCAGGGGTGACGCTTTGTTCACACTCACTTTGTACAAATGACATCTGCTGTGGCTTGGATCTGGACTGTCCCCCAGAAGCCTCATGTATTTGGTTGGAACTGTGTGTTATTGGGAGATAGGGCCTGGCTAGAAGGGGCAGGTGTTTAAGGTTTGACCTGGAAAGACTGGCAGTTCATTGAGATTGGGGATTGCCTAGGGCAGAGATTTCACTTGTGGGCCAGGAGGTAAGGGAGAGGCAACTGGCAGCTTGCACACTTAAAGGAAAGAAGAAGAAATGTTGTTGCAGGTTCTTCCTAAGAGAGCTTGTGGGCTGGCTCCGGCTTCATCTGGCTTCTGCTTGCAGTGGGGCGAGCAGCTGTCCAGCTTCTGCCGTGTGCCTGCACCCTTACGGGCTGCCCCATCAGTGGACTGTGCATGTGAGAGCCCTTCTGGAACTGCGAGCTAAATAAATCCTCCTCCCTTAAATTGTGGATGTTGGGTATTTTGTCACAGCAATGCCGTTAAGTACATAGGACAACATCTCCATGATTCACTTTGGTAGACGAGGGCCTCTGCTCCACACAGCACCTTCCCCAGGACTGCCCTTGGCCCCTAGCTCTGAGTCCTGTGTTTCTGTATGTGGCTGAATGGTCATGAGGGCTGGCCAAGTCCAGATACTCCATGATGGCAGAGGCAGGACCCAGGAAGACGCTGCCGCTGCCTCTTGCTCCTGTGACACACTGTTGGCCACTGTGCTGCGGCTCCCAGGGGCACTGGGGTTGGGACCTGAGGAGTCACGCCACCTAACTGGATCCCCTATGCCTGGCACCCACTCCTGGGCCCTGCTGTCTTCTGACTGGCTTCTTTGCGGTGTCGCTTTGAAGCTTGCCCCTGGAACACTGTACTCCCCCTTGCATGTTCCTCCTGGAAGGAGAGTGGCTGGGTAGCAGGTGACCCTGTTTGCCACTCTGCGCGGTGTGGTGCAGAGTCAATAAGGGTCAATAAGGTGACACCAGGGTGTGACAGCATGGTTGGGTTTTGTTGTTGTTCCATAACATACTCTCAGGGCCTGAGTACCCTCGTCCTCCTGTTTTAGGATGCAGCCGTCTCAGCCCTGTCCACTCTCTGTGTTGAATACTACAAGGCAGAGCCGGGAGAAGCTGGTCCGGAGGTTCAGGGTGAGTGGGCTCAGGAGCGGGCTGTGTGGATGGGTGGGGCGGAGCTTGGGAGTGGGGCCTTAGCGGGGTCTGCACTGAGCCGTTGACCACACCATTCCAGGGTTGGTCTGGACGTGCTGGGCTGTCTGCCAGGCTACCCCAGGGTTGGCCTGGACACGCTGGGCCATTGACCAGGCCTTCCAGTGTTGGTCTGGACATCCTGGGTCCTCTGTCTTAGTTTCTGTTTCATTGCTGGGACAGAATGCCTGGCATCCACAATTCAAGGGAGGAAAAATTAATTTTAGCTCACAGTGTCAGAAGGTCATAGTCCATATATGGGTGGCAGGCAGTGGTGGAAACACTTGGCAGAGAGCCAGAAAGGGAGCTCTTCCGGTGTGCCAGATGGAAAGCCAAATTGGGAGGGAGGGCAGAACTAGCATATGCCCTTCCAGGAATGTTCCTGTCTCTCTCTCTCTCTCTCTCTCTCTCTCTCTCTCTCTCTCTGTCTGTCTCTCTCTCTCTCTATCTCTCTCTCTCTCTCTCTCTGCAGGATTCAGTTGAGCTGTCCTCCCTGTGTGCACGTGGCCTGTGTGTGTGGGCCCCTCCGTGTGCAGCTGTGTGTGTGCCATCCCCCTCACGAGCAGTGCCTGTGCGTGTGCCGTCCCCTCTGTGTCTAGCTGTGTGCAGTGGCCATGTGTACACCACCCTCTCGCTTGTGTAGCTGTGTACTGTAGCCATGTGTGCCCTTCCCTCTCTATGTGTAGCTGTGTGCAGTGGCCATGTATGAGCCAGCCTTGCTGTGTGCAGCAGCCCCTTCTGTGTTGCAGCGCTTTACTCCGCAGTCCCACTCACTTGTGGTGATATGTAGCTTGTTTGTGGAGGTCCTCTGTGCTGTCTCTAGGACTGAGGTCACTAGTGCTTTTTTTTTTTTTTAAAAGTTAAAATCATTGTTCCCCCCCATACTGTGTGGATCTGTAGTGTTTTTATCATTTTATGGGACATATATTATAATCACATTAAGAGTATATGAAACTGGGCCTGGTTGTACAGACCTCTAATCCCAGCATTCCAGAAGGCTGAAGCAGAAGGATTTCAAGTTTGAGCTCAGCCAGGACAATTGACTCTCAAAAATAAAAAATGGGTTCTTCAGGACGCAGCTCAATATTAAGGCACTGAGTTTGAGCCCCAGGACCACAAAAAACCCTGCAGAACACTGAAAGTATCATAGTAATCATGTGTAGAGTATCCTAAATTTATTGTCTGTGTTATTTTTAAAATATGAAACTATTCTGTAATTTGATCTCTGACAGACTTTATAGATTAACCTGTTTTATAATAATCCTTTTCCACAGACATTTTCTTAGGGATATAATATTATTTTGTATTTAGTCTATTTATTTATAATTTCTGAGGCAGGGCCTTGCTCTGTAGTCCAGCCTGATCCTGAACTCACTATGGAGCCCAGGGTGGCCTCAGAGTCATGGATTCCTCCTGCCTCAGTCTCCCAAGTGCTGAGATTACAGGCGTGCACCACCACACCTGGTTAATGTTTATGTGTGCTGGATAATTGAACCCAGGCCCTTGCTCATACAAGGCAAATGTTCTAACCACTGAGATGCACCTCCAGCCCTAGTCTGTTTTTAAAGAGTGGAATCATAAGGTCATATTTAACTTTCATTGGAAGAGAATTCCACATCTTGTGTCTTTTCAAATAATATTCTGAATTTACCTATTGGTTGTCCAAACTAAAGTCATTAAGAGTGACAAGAGATTCCTCTTCACATGGTGATCAAAGTGAATGCCTGTTGGTGTGTTTGTAAATAAAGTGCCTGTGGTATCTTCCCAACACACATGGGCTTAGAGGGCGCATTCCTAGGGTTTCTCCTGTACACAGCAGGAGAGCCTTCTTTACAGGGACAGATGGTGGTGGCTGCGCCCCAGGACAGGGTAGTGGTGATTAAGCCCCGCCCCCGCCCCCCCCGCCCCCCGCTGGATCAGTGGCAGCCAGGCACCCTCACCTGTGTCAGGATGGTGGCCACTGGTCTTTCTGGGTTCTGCCAGACAAGCCGTGCTGGCGATGTCTGGCCTCCCTGTGTCTCAGAGCTGTGCTGTTAAGACAGAGCCAGACACGTATTCCACCTGGAGTTGTTCCTCTCCGGTCCTGTGCCGATACCCGCCGTCCCTGTGCCTTCCTTGCCTCTGGTCTGTTCTGACGGCCGCCACTGGCTTTCTCTCGTGGTGGCAAGTGTGTGTGCAGCCTGGGCTCCTGCTGCCAGCTGCGCCATGCTCCACTTCTCCTCCAGACCTGGCTTTCGGGAGTTGCCCTGAGTGGCACACCCACGCCGTCCACGCTGTGCCCCACTGGTGCTATGGCTCAGTGTCTCAGGCGCTTGCAGTCAGCCTGAAGCTGCTCTGCCCTGCCTGTGGCCCTGGCGTTTGTGCATGGCATGCCCCTGCAGTAAGCATCCGCATTCCTAGTACAACTGTGCCATCCTTGCAGCCTCTGAGTTTATTTTCCCAAGAGTGAAACCATGTGGCTAAATTTGCTTATGGAAAGCTTACGGCCACACTCCCGCGCAGCATTACCTCCAACCGTGCCACCGCGGTAATGGGTCCTCTTCTCACCCCATTCCCCCTCACAGAGGGGCTGGTCCTGCGGTATCTCGCGGAGCTCCAGAGCCCAGAGGAGAGGGTCCGCTGCGGCTTCTCATCGGCCCTGGGTGCCCTCCCGGCCTTCCTCCTGCGTGGCCACCTCCGACAGGTGAGGCTGCCGGCGGGGCGGCAGTGTGAGGTGAGGGGACCATGAGTGTGCACGGCAGGACTTATTGGTGGAGGTTGTGTGGCTGGAAGGAGGCTGGGGGCAGCCGGTCCTGAGACCCAAGTGTGGGAGGAGCCACGCCAGGAGACGGGTGGGATGCTGCGCCCAGGGCAGGAGGGGAGGTGTGGGGAGAGGCTCCCGCTGCCCCCACCTCGCCGCGGCATCCTGTGGGGGTGTCCTGCTGCCCGTCTGTGCCCGGGCGGGCTGTCTGTGTACTTGGCGGAAGCAGCAGGCTCTGAGCCTCTGCCCTGACGTCACGTGCTCTGCCTGCTCTGGCATCTGCTCCTTGCCCCAGAGGTGGCAGCAGCCCGGGTGGGTGACCGAGGGCGGAGTGTGGCTGTGTGCACGTAAGGTGGGCGCTCTGTCCAGCCCTGTGATCTCAGAAGTCTGAGTGCGTCGCCCACCACCATCTACCTGTGAAGCCTGGGGCTGGAAGCAGGCTGTCCCTTCCCTTTCCTGGGCCCTGCCACCCGCAGCCTACACTGTCCTATCTGCTTCTTGACGTAGATGGGGATGGTGGTGGTCAGACACCCCCGGCCACCCCAGCTGGCCTTCCTGGGCTCCGCCTGTCCTTGGCACGTACCTCTGTGGGTGGTCACATCCTTCCTTTGCTCTCCGCTCCCCTGGAGGGGCTAAGTGGTGACGCGTGCATGTGCCAGCCCTGCCCTTTTTACCACCTGCTGCGTGGCCTGGACGTGGCGGAGTGTGCTGTGCTCCTGTGTGATGGGGCGCCTACGTTCCCTGGAGCCCTCACACATGCTGTAGAGGTGGCTGGGAAGGGCCGTGTAGCTGCTGGCCTCCCTCCCTGGCTATTTCTGTCCAAGGTATAGATGCCACACAGCAGGTTTGCAAAAACAGTGTCACTTGTAGGACACAGAAGCCGATGGCGCTGTGGTCGCTGCTGGTGTGACTCATTCCAGGCAGCGGCCCTGCTCACTGCCTAGGTCTAAGCTTGGGCAGAGCTAGGGCTCTGCTGGGGCTCAGCGGGGTAGGGCTGGAGCGCATGGCTCTGAGGGATGTGGCTTCCCTGGGATCTAGTCCCGCTGCACCTTTGCCAGGGCCATCTCTCTACTGCACCAGAAGGCACCTTTCTGAAACTGACACCTCCTCTTTGACATCCCCAGGTCTTTGCAGGCCTGAGTGCAGTCACCTGCATCTCCCCCAAGGACGCGGGCTTTGCTGAGGCCCGGAGGGACAGCCTGAGGGCAATTGCGAGGTGAGGCGCAGGGCCATGTGGGTAAGCCACCACGCATCCCTGCTCCTTTGCTGGAGAGGACTGTTAGGGAGCATTTCCTGTACTGTCTTGGTGACAGCGGAGAGTTGTCACAGTCATAAGGAGCACTGAACATGGGGTGTGGTTAACAGGATGGGATGGAGGTCCTGGGGCCACGAGGTGGGACCCCCTCCCTCTCACATGCAAATCAAAGAGTCACCTGGGCTGGGGCAGTGCCTGGGGCCACCCCGGCCTCAGAAGTAGTCATCAGATGCTTTCCTAGAGGCTGGCAGAGAGAAGGTGGTACCCCTGACTTGGAGCAGCCTGTGCCTGTGGCCCGTACTCCCTCCTGCTCCTGCCTGCCTGCACCAGCCCCTTCCGTCAGGGGCACGGCCTGGGGATGAGTCCTGTCGCACCCCGAGGAGGGAAACCCTGGGCCTTCTCCTGTGGCCCCAGTCCGCGCTGAGTGCGGGCTCAGGGACGGCGTCTGGACGTGGGGACGCGAGGAGTGGGCTCGGGCTGCGCAGCCCTGTGCAGCCCTGTGTGTGTTGTATGTTTTAATTTTAGGATCTGCCAGACAGTCGGCGTGAGAGCAGAGGCAGGCCCCGACGACGCTGTGTGCAGGGACAATGTGGCTCAGCTCTATGCCACTCTCCTGGCCAGCATGGGCGACTACACGACAGACAGTCGGGGGGATGTGGGCGCCTGGTACGGGCAGGGCTGTGGTTCTGCCCCTTCACTGTCCTGTGAGCACCTTTGAGAGCGAGTTCTGTGCCGAACCCTGGCAGGCACTGTAAGAAGGAGGCTCTCTGACCAGCTTCAGTCCTTCAGTCCCTTCTGCACTTTGACCTTTACCGAGAGAGACGGCCACCCACAAAGTCCACTGTCTGGGTCCCATGTACAAGCTACAGCTGCCAGCTGCGGCTCTGCCTTGTATACAGGACCAAGCTCATCTGTGACAGAGGTTCCTGTGGGAGGAGGGGAGGCAAGGGGGACCCAAGAGCATGCTGGGATTGGTGTGTGGGGAGCACTGTCAGCCCTGGGTGGAGGGTCCCAGGATTTTGAATGATGGACAGCCTCCCTTGGGTCTACTGAGGGCTCTGCTGGTCCTTCAGCCCCTCAGCCCTGGGAATCTACCAGCCTCTCCTGCTGGGGGTTCTGAGGTCCCCTAGTACTGTGCCTGTGGGCAGGCAGTTGCAGGAGGGACTCGGGATGGTGTGACCCTTCCGTGCTTGAGGGAACTGTGGAGGCTGTCAGGGGTGTGTTCCACTGTGAGGTGGGGGGTGCTTTTACTCGGCTGACCTCCCAACTTGAAAGGGAGATGGGAACCTGTCGCCCTGTGTTGGGGATGTCTGGGACATTATTTCTTCCTCTCTCCTCCCATCCTGGATGGCTGATGTCCAGCCACCGCTCTCCTCCCGTCCTGGACACCCAGGCATTTGCCTTGTGTCAGGCATGTCGAGACTCTGTTTCCACCAGTGTGTCCCACCTTCCTGGGCAAGGTGCCACTAGCTGCCTGTGAATTGAACAAGAGTCCTCTTGCTTGACAGTTCAAGGCAGGGGCACGTCCCCCCAATGGCCACTGGCACTTCTACTGTTCCCATGTAGAGCGGGATCCCCAAGTCTCAGAAGCAGCCCTGTGTCTCACCATCTTGGGTTCTCTCTTGTTCCACTCACCGCAGCCTCAGGGGCCCGGGGCCTGAGGGAGCTAATCCCTATCAGGTGCCGACCTGCCTGCATTTCGTCACCCCGCAGGGTCCGCGAGGCCGCTATGACCAGCCTGATGGACTTGACACTCCTGCTGGCGCAGACACAGCCCGCACTCATCGAGCCCCGCGTGTGAGTGCCACCCACAGGCGCCCTTTTCTTGCAGCTGCCTCCGGCCCTCCGACCTTGAGGACAGGACCCCAGACCCCCAGAACAGGCTTCCCTGCCTTGGGCCGAGGGCTCCCCTTGAGGCTGCCCCGAGAGTCGGCCATTGCCGGCTATCACCAGGGGTGCTGGCTGTGCTCACTGCGAACCACAGCCCTCAATCCCGGCTGCCTTTCTCCCCTCTCCTTTCCTGTCCCTGGAGTTCCCAGCAGCCTCCTCCTCCCCTAGCCCACATCCCGCCTCCTCAGCCTCCTCCTCCTCTGCCCCTTCTCCTCCTTCCCTCAGGTCTCTCCCAGCCTCTCCCCCAGGCCTGCCCCACTGTTCTGTTCCCTTTTTAGCCCTTCTGCTTCTGACCCTGTCACTGTCAGCGCGCTGGCATGTTGCCCAGGCGGTGAGGCTGGTGGGGACGGGATGTGCCACTCCGGAGCTTGTGGCTGGCGGCTGTGGTCACGGCCCTCCTGCTGCTGGCTCAGCTGCCCCGTCCAGAGGCGTGGTGCCTGTGCACCCCTGTGGGCTGTGGCTGACACACACCCCGGCCTGCAGCTGTGAGCGCGTCATGTGCCTCGTCGCTCAGCAAGCAAGCGAGAAGATCGACCGGTTCCGTGCCCATGCCGCCCACGTGTTCCTCACACTCCTACACTTCGACAGCCCCCCGGTGCCCCACGTGCCCCACCGTGAGGAGCTGGAGGTGCTGCTGCCCAGGTACTGTTGGGGCAGCATTCTCTGTCCTCCACGCCCCCGCTGCCCACCGAGCCGCCTCCAGCAGCCACTCTCTTGCAGGTCCGACATGGCCTCCGCGAACTGGGCGGCGCCCTGCCAGGCCTTCCCTCGCGTCACCCGGCTCCTGGGCCTGCCTGCCTACCGCTGCCATGTCCTCCTTGGGCTGGCCGTGTCTGTGGGCGGCCTGACCGAGTCCACGGTGAGGGGCAGGGGGACGGGCCTCCAGGACCTCCTGTCTCCTTACTGTTGTTCCTCTTTCTCAGCCTCTTCTCTTTCCTTCCTTCCCTCCTTCCTGCCTGCCTGCGTTTCTGAGTCTGTCAGGAGTGGGTGGCCTTGGCTTCAAGTGCAGACTCTGGCACGTGACCTTTGGGGCCAAGCCTGGTGTGGCTAGACCTGGAGTTCTAAGTGGAAGCTGGTCCTGTCATGGTGGCTCTGCCACGCTGGTTGTGGCCAATGCTTTGGGCCTTCTCGGCCTTGTGGAGGTGCTGCCTGAAAAACAGACATGGCGAGCTGCCCTGCGTGCGTGTGTCTGAGGCACGCGAGTCTCCTGCATATGTGCCTGAGGCATTTGCCTTTGGTATGTCCACACAGATGTGGATTTCCCTGCCGCTGTTGGGCTGATGTGATGTCTGTATGGGAAAAACAGCTAATCATAGTTCTTGTTTCTCTGGCCTTTTTTTCTTTGTGGTACTAGTGGATCGAGCCCCGAGCCTTCACACTGAGCAGTATCTCTGGTCCCCTGTCTGTTTTTTATTTTTATTTTTTGTTTTTTGAAACAGGTCTTGTTAAGTCATTAAGCTGTCCAGGTTGGGCTTAAACTAGGTTATCCTCCTTCATCAGCCTACCAGAATATAATTAACTTACCTTTAAGCTTGTTTAAGAGCTTGAAATGCCATGACTCCCCCCCACCCCCCTAGTGCCCACGTGGCCTTCAGTGTCAAACCCAGACTCATCGCGACCCCTCCTGCCCCGTAACACATGGCTGCTTCCCTGGGGAAGAGGATTTTAAACCCAGCTCCACGAACTCCATGTTTCCATGCATGAGCCATCACGCCTCCGGTGACCAGGATGGTGTACTGGCCATCCCCACACCACGGCAGTCAGAAACAGGCCTCCCCACAGCCTGCTGGTCGGCCCTCCCGCCTTCCCCACCACGTGTTTGTGCTGTTCGTTTTCTGAGAACTGCCTCTGTCCTGTGGCATTTCTGCATGGCGGGCTGATGTGGGCTGGCACCCGGCCAGCGCCACAGCCCACTAGGGCTTGCCTCTTGACCCTGTGAACCCCATGTCTCCTCTTGCCCTTGGTTCCTCAGGAACAGTCCTACTCTGTCTGGGCCACGTGTCTCTCCCAGCTCTGTGTACAGGCCTGGGTACATCTGGGTTCCAGGGTCTAGATGGGGAGTTTGCCATGTCAGTGCCTGGTGGCCCCACAGTCTTACATCCTAGAGTGAGTGTACGGGCATGCTGGGCCTTGGCGAGGTGCTGCTCTCCAGGTTGTCATTCCAGGCATGTGCTGCAGGTGGCCTGCTCCCGGCTCCTGCCCTGTGTGTCAGGGGGCTCGTGGCTCTGTAGCTGAGCAGGCTCCTGAGTTCATGGTTGCTGCAGGTGCGGCACTCGACCCAGAGCCTCTTTGAGTACATGAAGGGCGTGCAGCAGGACCCACAGGCCCTGGGCAGCTTCAGCGAGGCCCTTCTGCAGGTCTTCGAGGACAACCTCCTGAATGACCGGTGAGTGGGGTGCTGTAGGGGTGGTCGTACGGCACGCTGTGCCACAGTCCTTCGCATCCAGCTGAGTGTGCCAGCTTGCCTTGTCTGTCCTGGCTTGGCGTGGGCTGGGCTTGCACATGGTTCACTGAGGGACGTGCCAGCTTCCACCCTCCCTCCCTTTCTCCACCTTCCGCAGTGGGCAGGGACGTGGCCGTCTTTGTGTGCTGGGGACAGAGCAGTGTTCCTGAGGCCTATGTCTCCCGGGAAGCGAGCCGATCCTCCCTATTCCTTTAGGCCCTTGGTACCGGCTCTCACCTGCCGTGTGGACGTGGAGGCAGGCGGCTGAGCCGGGCCTCTGAATGGGAAGCACGGCCCTCCTTCCTCTGCACGGTGGCCTTGCGGCCTCACGTGGCCGTGAATATTGCTTTCCACGCCAGCCTGTCGCCACCTTTGTCTCTGCGTCTTCAGCAGCTGCACGGGCCTCACACTGTGGTCTCCCTGCAGGGTATCTGTGGCACTGCTGAAGATGCTAGACCAGATGCTGGCCAACGGTTGCTTTGACATCTTCACCACTGAGGAGAAGTAAGTCCTCCCCCCTATCCTTCCACAGGCTCGGTCTGCGAACTGCACTCAGACCCTGCATTCAGAGCCCGACAGGCTCTTCTAGGGTGCTGGGAGGTTTAAACAGCTGAGGTAGGCAGAGGCCCCAGAGGCAGGTCGTGGCCCACCTGCTAGGGCCAGAAGTCAAGGCCCCTCAGGGTGCTTCAAGAGGCCAAGTTGTGAGAAAAGGACCTGGTGCAGGGAGTGGACAGGAGGCACTGGACAGTGGCAGAGGCTTGTGGTCCCCACAGGGCACAGGGTGGCTCTTCCAATCCTCTGCTCAGCCTCCTGTGTGAGGAGTCGCCTCTATGGAGTGGCTCCTGGCCTTGGGTTGTGGGAGCCAGTGTAGCTTCTGGCTCCTTGGTCGTTCTCTTGCTGCCGTGAATGCCTGGTGACTCGTTCCTGGAACCACTCATGGTATGTGGTTGTGTATCTGGAGACTGGGGCTTGCTCCTGGGGTGCTTTCTGGAGCCTGCTGTCCTGTGATATGGCCGCAGGACGGTGGCTCTGCACCTTGGCTGGGTGCCTGAGATGCCTTTTAATCGAACAGTTCGTGGGCTTTCTGCTTCCGTGGCCGCTGCTGTCCCGTGTGCTGTGCAGTTGTTCTCTCCTGTGCAGTGCACGCTGTTGCCTGCTGAGGGCTCTGTTGGAATTTTATGTGGATTTCTTGGCTTAATTTCAAAATAAAATGCTGGGGAAATATCTCCTGATATTTTACAGCTTTTTAAAAAATTTTTTTGTAGTCTGTCAAGTTTTGTTTTACAGACTTTAATGCTGTCCTGCCCTGTGGGATGGCATCTCATCACCAGCTGACCCTTTCCATGTCTCACGGTGCTTCTGGTTCACGCTCTTCTCGGTCTTCTGTCATGTCTTTTGACTTTGAACTATACACTTTTTCCCACATGTTCAGTATTTTTATGACTTTTTTGAGACAGGATCTCACCCTAGCCCAGGCTGGTCCTAAACTCACTGTGCAACCCAGGCTGGCCTTGAACTCACAGCAGTCCTCCAGCCTCAGCCTCCCGAGTGCTGGGATTACAGGCGTGCGCCAACACTTCCGGCTTATATGGTGCTGGGGAATCGAACTCAGGTGCTTAGCACTTCCTAGGCAAGTGCTTTAACCACTGAGTCATGAATTTGGTTTTTAAATATCTGCTGCTAACAGCAAGTAGGTTTGTAAAAATTCATTCTGGTAATTATCTTTTAACTGTGTCCTCTGGTCTATTTTATTTAATCTTGATTTCACATCTGCCCTTTTTACTTTTTTTTTTTCTTCCTGAGGTAAGGTCTCGCTCAGTTGACCAGCGCAGCTGGCCATATCTTCAGAAATCTGTTTCGACCTTCCGAGTAGCTGGGACCACAGGGTTTCCTGGGCCCAGCGTTCCCTGTGAAGACACACTGGCTTTTGCTCTGAGTCCCCTCCGCTTTGCCCCATCACTTTCAGTCAGATTACTAGAACCATTTTTTTCTCAATTTCCCTCCAGTCTCTTTGGGAACTTTTTTGATTTTTCTGTGTTCTTAGGATTTACATCTTGACTTATGAAAGTCTAATTTTTCAATGTCTGTCCTTGGGCAATATCGAAAATATTAGAACATGTGTATTTGATTTATTTCCCTCTTGGTTATTATTGTTTTGTGAAATTTGTGCTTATTTTGATCTAAATGTTTGCAGCCTGGTTTGTCCCACCCCTGTATTTGGGGACTTAGCCCAGTCTTGTAGTGAGCTGCCTGGAGGTGGATGTCTGCTCTGTATGAGGATGCTGAATTCCAGGCTCCGTTTTATTCCAGCATTTAAAATCCTTCCCACTTATCTCGCTATCCTGGTCACCTGGGCTCCTGTGGGTCGTCCTGCTCGGATCCTGCCCCACTCGCTGTCTCACATCCTGTTAGCCTTTCTCTCTGCCTCAGTTCTGCTGCTGGCTCTCTCAGGAAGTTTCTAAACCACTGCTGAGTTTACCGGCCAGGTTCTTGTCCTTTTTCTCACCTCCTCAGGTGTAGATGTCCCCACCACACTAGGACTCCCCGATGGGCACACACATGCCCGACATGTTGTGCGGGGAGCTTTGTGACAGTGGGGCAAGGCCTGGGTAAGGACTGTGTTTCTCAGTACCAGCATGTGGCTTTGGCTTCTCTAGAGGGGACGGTGTCCCTGACTGTCCAGACATGTCTTGGAGCTGGGGAGTTGATGCTTTTGCCTTCATGTGGCCTCCAGCACCTGAGGAACTGAGGGCCTGTCCCGACCCTGAGCACCAGGCTGCCCCTGGAGACAGGTGGCAGCATTTGGCCCATGGGTCCTGCTGCTGCCTGGAACAGTGATGGGAGAGCCCAAGGCTGCTGACAGGTTGGCACTGGCATGGCATGTCCTTGTGGACGGGAAGCTGAGTGGTGTGGGCTATGGGGCATGTTGCTGTGGTCCCAAGGGGGCGAGGAGAGAGCAAGAACTGGTTGTGGGCTCCTTGCCCTGAGCTGTGCCTCCCAGGCAGACAGCTCAGGCTGGATTCAGCAGTTCTCCCTGGGACCCTGGTGTGGACAGAGCTGTGGGGCACAGTGGCCAGGGCTCAGGAGCACTGGAATTGTGTGGTGCAGCCTGCACAACACAGTGGTCACTCCCAGGAAGTGTTTAGTGACAGGACTCTTGGGGTGAGGGGAAGGTCAGGAAGTAGCTGCATCCTGACACGAATGCCCTGGGGCTGCTGTCCTGGGCGGGTCTCTGAGGAGGCAACTCACCGTGAGGGCCTGAGAAGGATGGGGCTATCTGCTTCCTTTAGCTGGGGCCATGACGTGGGCTATTGTTGGCCATGTCTCTCCTTCTAGGGTCTGTCATGTGGGCGCTGTGATCCCGTGACCATGCTAGGGCTGGCCCACCTTGTGGTGGTGACCTGTGGATGACAAGAAGTTTTCTGCGATGACTCCTGGTTACAAAGGAACCAGTGTTCTGCAGTCACTTGGCTCTCTGGCTGTGTGGCGGCAGCTGTCATCAGATGGCACGAGGCATGTGCCACCTGCTGCAGAGTGCCGAGGTGAGGCTCTAGGGTGGCATGTTTCCTTCTAGCCATCCCTTCTGTGTGAGGCTGCTGGCCCTGTGTAAGGAGGAGATCAAGAAGACTAAAGACGTCCAGAAGCTTCGATCGAGCATTGCAGTGTGAGTTCCTAGCAGCCAGCTGGAAACTGCGGTAGGAGGGGCTTGGCAGCTGGGAACAGGGCCGTGATTCGTCCTCCGTCCTAAAGCTAACTAACCCTGGGGCTTAAAGTCCTAAGGAAAAGCAAGGCTGCTGTCCCGCCCCCCAGCTGCATGAGGGTGGCTGGAAGAGAGCACATTGAGGGTGGTTGTCTGGTTACTGACCCATTGGAGGCGTCTGCACTCTGGAACCTGCTTTTCCAGGGCGGCATTCACACACACACGCATGCACTCTGGCACAGATCTCTGAGCCTCCCAGAGCGGGAATCACGTGCTGTGCGTATCCTGCAGGCTCTGTGGCATGGTGCAGTTTTGCGGCGATGTGAGAAGGAAAGTGTTCTTGCAGCTTATGCTCCTCCTCTGCCACTCATTTCCCATGGTAAGTGCTGCCCTGGGCACGAACCTGGATAGGCAGGAGGCCTGTAAAGATAGGCACATGTTGGTGTGGCATCATAACAGGGTTAGCAGCAATGGCATAGCAGGCCAGTGCCCTATGCAGGTGTCCCAGCGTTCCCAGGGCTTGGCCTGGCTGGCTGGTGTGGGTAAGAATGTGACCTTCCCACAGCCAGCTGGCACTGGGCAGGGAGCACAGTGAGCAGAGTGCATCCTCCCAGCCTGGGTTCACGTAGCTCACAAGGTCTCTGGGGGAAGGGGCTCCTTCCCCTGGAAGAACCTGTAAGTGACCTAAGGTGACATTTCCCTAAAAAGTGACAGTAACTCCCATATAACATGCCATCACCACGTACAGCTCGAAAAGAAAGAAGCCAGGCTGCATTCCCAGCAGCAGCCTGACCCACCTTGTGGGCTCTGCTGCGTCCCTACAGGGACTGCCCGGCTTCCTCCTGGCTTCACATACCATAGTAGCTGGGTTTCTCTCAGGATCCAAGTCCAAGAAGAGTTCCTTTTACGGTAACTTGGGGCTTCCTGGTGGTGTTTTTTCCTCTGGTGTCCTGTCCCTGCCCAGATCCGGAAGACCACGGCAAGCCAGATATATGAGACGGTGCTAACGTACAGCAGTGCAGTAGGCATGGATGTTCTGGATGAGGTCATGGCTGTGCTCAGCAACACGGCTTGGTGAGTGGGAACGCAGTTGTACTGCTTTCTCCTGTCCCGCATCTGCCAGGCTTCCCCGGACCTCTGGAGGCAAGTGGGGAGACATTCCCAGCTCTCAACAGCTCAGTTTCAGCCTTTATGTGGAAGCCCGCTGCTTCATGCAGGGCTGGTGCCTCATGGGGCTTCAGGTGGGAAAATGCCTGACATGGAATTTCCTCCACGTACAGTTCCTTGTAGCTGTGAAGTGGGCAGCCTGCTCTGGGCTTGTGTGTCTGCTGTATCCTGGCACTGAGGATGCTGCCCAGTGACTGCTCCTGCTCCCTAGTGATGTCGAGGTGTCAGATACAGGGAAGCAGCTGATCCTGTCTCGGGACAGCAGGCGCCGGCCAGTCAGCTGTCCCCAGACTCTGCCAGTGAGGTCCCACTGCCCACTGCAGTTCCGACAGAGAAGGCCCAGTGAAGACCCAGCTTGAGAGCTGGGGTTTGAAACAGCACAGGGACTGTCCCTGACCTGTGGCCACCCCTTCCTGAGTGCATGGACAGGTTCAGTAGTGTCCTGGGCCAAGGGCAAGCAATGGTGGTCCTGTGTCAGGCAGTCCTGTGAGAGTCTGACAGGCACAGGCATCACGTGCTAGTGCCCACAGCTGCTAGCCAGGCTGGCCATGCCGTGCTGCGTGAGGAGGTGAGCAAATCTAACACTGTCAGCTTGAGAAGGACAGCAGGGAGGCAAGTGACTGGACACGACAGCTCAGAAGTACTACCACAGAGAACACTTGGTGTGTCTCCAAAGCACTGCTCAATTTTATTTTATTGAAAACAGTGAATAGCTGAATTCCAATAAAACTTTTACAACCTCTCACAGTAGAACCTATGCCCTAGCCCCTCCCTCTTCCACTGTCCTTGGTGTGAGGCCCCTACCCTGCATGGTTCCCACGGTGTCTCTCCTGCAGCTAGGGCTCACCTGTGCACTTGCTTCTGGCTGGGGTGGTTCCCTGGCTCCACCCTCCTCTGGAGCAGTGTGGGGCACACAGCAGATCCAGAGCCTCTTGTGGTTGCACAGGTGCATGTGCGGAGGCTGAAGGCTCCTGGCTTCTTCTCCCCCAGGGATGCTGAACTTCCAGTTGTCAGAGGGCAGAGGAATCGTCTGTGTGACCTCCTTGGTGTGCCCAGACCCCAGCTGGTCTCCAAGGTAACCCTCCATCACCTCTCAGCATGCGTGGATGCGACACCTGAGGTTCTCCTCCTGTGCCCCAAGCTCTGTGATCTAGAACGTTCAGCTCAGGGGCAGAGTGTGTGCAGGTCTTGGCCCATTTTTACGACTGTCCTTTCCGCTTGCTGCCCTGGCACAGGCGTCTCATCCTCCAGGCCTCCTGCTGTGCTGGTGTCAGGTCTCCAGTTCCAGGAAAACTTGTGTTGACTGAACCTTGAGCCCTGGCAGACCTTCCTTGCTGCAGGGAGAATGCCTGGCTCCCCATTCTTCCCTGCCTGCACCCCATTTCCCATCTTGTGGTAGCGTCTGTCCTCCTGGTCCACAGAGCCACCCCCAGATGCCTGCCCACTCAAGCCTTCAGCAGCCTGTGTGTCTGCCTCTGAGGCCACAGGATGCGAGCGCTGTCCTCCGTGCCCAGGGATGCATGGCTGGTTCTGCACCCTTGCTGCATGTGCAGAGTTCCTGTGCTCTCTGGTGCGGCTCTCCTGTGTTTCTGCTCGCTGCAGAACCTTCTGCTACTGGCCACCTTCTCACTTGTTTTTAGGCCTGTATTTACTGAGAGGTGGTGTAGGTTTTGAGACTTCAGGTTTCCCCCTTCTGTTAACGTGTACTGTCCACCTGGAGTTGACTGTGCGCAAGGGGGTGGGCCTGCCTTTTCCTGACTCAGGGACTAACTCTTCTGGGAACCTCCCCCACACCCTGCCTATTCTGTTCATCCACAGCTAGAGCTGTGAGTCTCATGACAGGTCACATCTGGCTTTGTATCTTCTGCCTCTGTTCTCCAGCACTGTCTGATTGCTCCTGGTCCTGAGTGTCCCCGAAACTCTTGGAGCCCAGAGTTCCCATTACGTGGAGTTGCCCGTTTTGCTGGAGGTTGCAAGGTCCGGGCAACTGAGCACCCACCCCGGCCCCATGGCTCAAGGCGGAACGGAGGTGTGGCAGCTCTGCTTGGTCTCCTCCCTTGGCGTCTGGGTTAGGCTGCTCCCTGGCTCGTCTGCCTGTGGCCCCTCAGTGAGGACCTAGACCTCATCCACCCTCTACTTCCTGCCGTTCCTCAGGGCCCCTTGCTCCCACATGCTCCTTGTGGGTCTGGGGAAGGTGACTGGTCTTCTGTTGAATGGGCAGGACAGGGGCATGCTACAATGCATGGCCCCCTCAAAGCTGCCTTCTAGCTGTGATCACCCAAGAAGGCTGTTTTGGGGCTCTCGATGTCCACCTTCAGGACACCTTCCAGGGCTGCTGCCAGGTGCTTGTGTATTTAAGTTCATGGCATCTTCTCTGAGCCTTCATTACCGTCTCTAAGCCTTGACGTCCACTGGACTCATGGTCCTCTCCCGCTATCCACCCTCTGACTTCTGCACTTTCGTACAGCTATATGCACAATACCTTCTCTAAACCTGTGATCTTTATTACGTGATCTGTTCCATCCCTTCAGTTACTGCAGCTACCATCCTTACTTCCTGTTTGTCTCTTGTTTGATGTTTCTCTCTGATCTCCATTTCATTTCCCCTTCCATTAATGTGTTACAGAATCTCCTTTTCTCTGCCCGTGACTGGCCCAGAGGCAGCGTTTTCTCAGTGCACCCCGCTGAAGGGGCCAAGCCTCAGCCCAGTGCTGTCCCACGGGCCTGTTCTAGATTCTTCTGTGCATATCAGGGCCTTGATTGTGCTGGGCGAGTGTTCAATGCACAGCAACACCATCACCCTTAGAGTCTTCTTGGTTCATTTAGTAGTTGTATGAACTTGTCATGTTGTATGTTTCCTGTGGATGTTTTTGTTTTGAGACAGGGTCTTACTCTGTAGCTGTATTAGTTTGGGTGCTTTCAGAGGACAGAATTTATAGATTTTATCACAAAAGGTTCTTCTATTAGGAAGCCTTAAAAATCCAGAGATAGAGATAGTCCAAGATGGCTGCTCAGCTGTGAAGTGGATCTCCCATCCAGAACTGCAGGACAGCCAGGCGCAGGCAGAGACTGGAGCAAACCCGTGCTGGCGACCTGTGCCGTGCAGCAAGTCAGTGTGCGTAGACAATCACAAAGGCACGAGCTTTCCCAGAGGAAGAAGCTGTGACAATCTTCCTTCTTCCTTCCTTTTATACCGCTGGAGTTTCAGTTGGACCTCCCACATCTGGGTGGGTGCTCTTCCCTCATTGGCCGGCCCACAAATCCCTCACATTCAAATCCAGGCTGGTTCTTGATCCCCAATCTAGGCGTGGTCCACAGATCCTAATCCTATGAAGGTGTGGTTCCTAATTCCCTCTAGGTGACATAATCCTGTCATGGGTCACAGTAGCCCAGGCTGGCATTGTAATTACAGCAATCCTCCTGTCTCAGCCTCACAAGTACTGCGATTACAGGTGTGCACCACCACGCCTGGCTTATGTGGTGCTGGGGAATAGAACTTGTGTACTTAGTGCTTACCAGGTAAGCACTTTAACTGCTGAGCCATTCCTCCACCCTAATGGGTCTGTGCTGCCTAAGTTGGCCTTCAACTTGCAGCTTTCCTGCCTCAGCCTCCCGAGCATCTGGGATAATAGGTGGGGGCTGCTGCCCTGTCTCAGCTTCTGTGCCTCTTAATCACCTGCCGTTTCACCCGGGTGACGCCAGTGCTCCCCACTGTCTCTGGAAGATTCCGTCATTCTCCGCCTCTTGCCTCAGGAGCTGTGCTGGGTCTGCTGAGCCTGGGCCCTTCTTGCAGAAGCTGCACCCAGACACTTGGCCACCTGCGAATGGCACCTTGACGGGTGGCGGCAGCACCCCCGTGCAGTCCCTGTCCCCTTAGGTACAGAAAGCAAGCTCAACATCAGACTTCTCAACTCAGTGTGCTTTTCCCCATCTCACTAGGAAAGTGGTCAGCGTGCATGAGTGAGGCAGAGAGCAGAGCTCTGACCTGCCACTGCCAGACAGAGGACCCCGGGGACAGCACTCGCCTGGCAGGGAAGTCCCACTCCTGACGATGCCAGCGGGCCACCTGGAATCCTGCTGCCGCGGCGCG
This sequence comes from Ctenodactylus gundi, assembly GCA_004027205.1. NCBI lineage: Eukaryota > Metazoa > Chordata > Mammalia > Rodentia > Ctenodactylidae > Ctenodactylus > Ctenodactylus gundi. Next base: position 23,482 of record PVKB01004386.1, on the reverse strand, counting down.
GACTCTCCATGGAAGGAACCCACGTGTGGCTGTGCTCCGGGGAGCCTACACCATTGCTGTTGCGTGATGCGGTGTGCTTTGCATAAAATCATGTGCTGAGCCGGTTCCCGTCTGTCTCTGGATGATGTGCATGCCGGGCTGTCAAATCACAGACCCCTTTCAGGGCTAGGCCATCTCTGTCCTGGGGACAAGCCTAAAACCATTGTGTTACGCTGTTGGGGCAGTGTGGCTCTGGGCTTTCGGGTGGGGCAGCTATTCTCCCTTCACACTGGTCATGCCTCGGTTCTGGGACCCCTGACTGACTGATGGTGTATAGCCAGTAAGGCCTACCAGTCTGCTGTGGGCCCCGCATAGGGCAGCTAGGCCCACAGGCACCCAGAGCCTTGTTCTTGCCAGAGAGCAGAACCCAAAAACCTAGCCCTCAAGTTTCATGTTGATAGCACCACAGGGGCTAGGAGGTATGCTCCTGGCTAAGCATTACAGAAGGCTTCACTTCAGCCAGGATTCCAAGTAGCTGCAGCCTCGGCAGTATGTGCACACGAGAACAAGGTCCTCAGAGAAGGAGCGGCAGTGCCTCCCTGGGGTGGGAGCACCGCCCCAAGGGCCCTGACCCACGTGCAGGAGCCTAACTCCTAGGACGGGAAGTCTTTCGACAGCCTGTGTCTCCCAGGTGGGGCAGAAAAGCGGGGACAAACCTCCCTGAATGACAACCCAGGGGGTCTCGGAGCAGAACAACACAAGACTGGCGGTTCCAAGCCCAAAAGCGAGCAGACCTGCAGAAATTGTCAGGGTTAGAAAAACCAGAGCATGCTGAGCAACGCAAGTGTAAGTAGCAGGCATGTGTCAGTGGGTCAAGTACTTGCCTAGCATACACAAGGTCCCGAGTTCAGTTCCCCATCACCACATAAAGATTAGATTAGCTGGTTGTGGCAGCACACACCTGTAATCCCAGCACTCAGGAGGCTGAAGCAGGAGGACTGCCATGTGTACAAGGACACACTGGTCTACAGAGCAAGACTGCCGCAAAGGAAAAAAAAAAAAGCGAAGGTGAGAGCTCTGTGGGTGGGCAGCCAACAAGCCAGGCCAGGAGAACTCCCCAGGATGCCAGTGGTGGGGGCTCTGGGGCCATGAGACCTACAGCTGAGCAAGGTGACACAGCGCAGGGCTGTAGAGTTAATCAGCTGAGGAGGCCGGGTCTCCACAAGGCTGGGCGGAAAGGGCCACAGGCTTGACCCAGCTGCAAAAGTGCTTTCGCTGCCCTTCCTCTCACGTGGGTGGCTTCTCAGTCTCTGCACTTCAGCGTCCAGAGCCCGTTCACTCTGCTTTGGGGCTGCCTGTGGTAGTGGCATGTTTGGTGCCACCCTGGGTGCCAGCTGTGTTATGAGCTCCCTGGCATGGGCCAGTTCTCTGGGGCACATCTGTCCCCAACTGAAAAACACTGCTCTCATGGGTAGCCTGTGGGCACAAAGACAGATGCCTCCCATGGACAGTCTCAGGTCGTAGAGACAAAACCAGCAGGTGGCCGGGGCCACGTAAACTGATGTTTTCCACGGTGTGGGTTGCTTTCAGTACGAAGTCCTTAAAATGGACAGCAGCCAGGATCCAGCTGTGTTTCCATCTGGTGTCCTACAGGGCATAGTCAGAGGATCCGGCCATCTGTGTAGCTGGGTGGACTGTCTCTGACCTGTGTCCTGTGGGGCAGAATGATAGGATCTGGCCGTGTGTCAGGGTGCTGTGTCTCTGTCCTGTGTCCTGTGGTGGAGTCACAAAGGGTACTATGTCTCCATCCTGTATCCTGCAGGGCAGAGTCACAGGATCCTACTGTGTGGCAGGGTGCCACGTCTCTGTCCTGTGTCTGGCAGGGCAGTTAAAGAATACGGCTGTCAGTGTGGCTGGGTGCAGCATCTTGCATGGAGGTCAGAGGACTGGCATCTGCATGGCCAGGCTGAGGGGCACCACAAGGGAGTGGACTTATTCCTTGTTGCTGTAAGAAGCAACACTACCACAAGCTACCAGAAAAAGCAGAAACCACAAAAATGGAGCAAATATGCTCGCTCGCTGATGTGTAAGTGGGTTAAAGGACAAACCCTTAGGCTAGAGTGGAGAAAGACACGCCGCCGCCGCCGCCGCCACCCAGGCACAGCACACCAGAGTGGCCTCAGTGGCACAGGGCAGCTGTAGGGCTGTGGAGGGAGACAGAACAGCAATGGGCTGCTGCTGTGGTCATGCACTGCATTAAGTCACGCTCATGACTGGCTGCCATTGAAATGGAGTCACTGTGTAAAACCAGGGAGGATGTGTTAAAAAATAAAAGCTCACGGACGTGCCCAAACCCGAACACAAACTCCTGCTTTAAAATTACACTGGAAATTATAACAGTTGATGAGATACCATGCGCCACGACAGAAGGCGCTCCCCAGGCCTCTGGAGCAGAGTTAGTGCAGCAGAGGCCACTGGCCCACAAGCAGGCACCCAGCAGGAGGGCGGCAGCAGAGGGGTCCCTGGGAGAGCTGGCGCTGCCTGGAGGCCAGTGGGAGGTGGCGCAGAGGTGAAACAGACCAGGGCCCGGGGCTCCACACACACCTACCTGGCAGCAGCAGTTCAGCTGAAATGAAGAAAGTCTCGACCCTCACGCAGGCCCAGTGACCGCAGGTTGTCCTCGAATTCGCCTCCCGTGAGGTCCTGCGTGGGACCCAGCAGGCCCGGCTCCGTCAGGCCTCCCTTGCCCCCTGGGGCCCGGCAGAACCTCCCACCATGAGCCTCTGCTCTTCTGCTAATGGGGACCAGGAGCTGGGGTGGAAAGCCCCTGGCTTGACTGGGTCATAAGCCCTGTGGGTCAGCGACGGGGTGGGGTCCTGGAGTGACACCTGCTCTGGCCATTGCCCCCCGCTATATAAGACACTGACGGCAGCGCCCCCCACTCCTGCCATGCCTCCTTCCCACTGTTACAGGACTTCGTGCACCGCAGCTCCCAGGCCTCCCTGCCGAAACCCTACCCGCCTGTCACACTGTAAGAGCATGGAACAAGGGCTGTGACCCCTGGCCCCCAAATATCAGCCTGGGGGCGCTGGGCCCTGTGGAGGGGGAGGCTCTTTGGCTGTCAGCCCAAGAGACCGGAATCTCACAGGAGATGGAGGCTGTATAGATCTCAAGCTGGGAACCTGGTGGTGGAGGCCACACAGGACTCCAGCCCACGGGATCCAAATCCCATCGTGGGATCCAGCAAAGAGCAGCCGCAGTGGCTCCAACACTGCCCAGAGTGACACGACCAGCCGGGGAGGCGCCCCCCAGTGACTGTCCCTTATGCCCATATGCACTCTGATACAGTAGTGCTTGTATGTTTTGAGGGGACAGATGGCAGCTTTGTGAGGATCCCAGAACCTCACATGGTTTCTGGACTGTGACATCATGAGTCCAGTGACCACTGGCTGGCAAAGTCGTCAAAGGCAGAAATGAGACTAGGTGTAGGAAGGTGCTGCCTTGGTCTGCCATCTCAGACCAAACCAGGGTGGCGTCTACGGCTGCCGCCTCTCGCAGGGAATTGTCAGGGACAATTGTCAGGGAGACAAAAGCCAGCTTAAAGTAAGGGCGCAGATAACCGAACTGTGTCCTCACGTCTGTGTTGTCCCGTGTAGCTGGGGTGCTCACGCAGCTAAGCCCAAGACTCACCAGCTTCACGCAGATGACGAAGGGCGGCTGGGCAGCTCTGAAGTGCAGGATGGGGACTCGGGGCTTGGGCCTTTCCTAGAGAGACAACCGTGGCCACAAAGGCCACTCAGGTCCTCATGAGAAGGTGCTCCTGGGAACCTGTGCCAGCCACCCCGTGGGGCAGTGGGCTCAGGACCCACCAGCCTGGCTGCCTTCTAGCAGGACCCTGGGACTGGACTGACCTCGAGGCCCAGGCTGGCAAGAGATTAGGGTGTCTCCCCAGGGGCTGCACTTGCCAGGCAGGGGGGCTGGTGCTGCCTGCAGCCATGTCTCTGGAACCCACAGAGAAGGTGGCCACGAGGGTGCCCAGGCCACCCACACTCCGTACCTGAGCGTCCTCATAGCAATAGAAGCCCTTGTGGATTTTGTTCTTGTCGACATCACAGAAGGCGACGACCTGGGGGATGAGCAAGTGCGGGACATCGGTGGGGTCGGGGGCAGCCAGGTGAGACAGGGGCGTGAGAACGGGGCTCCAACGGGACGGCAGTCGGGTGGGAAGTGGCTGGGATGGGACAGGACTTAGGCACGGCCTGGGCAGTATGAACAGTGGTCAAAGAACAGCCCTACTGGGCCAGCCAGGATCCAAGACGCTGGGTATGGGGCCAGTGTAGGGCAGACAGGACTGGAAGGGAGACGCACCTTGCGCTGGCTGGCAGCAGTGAGGCTGCGGTACAGCCTGCGTCCCTGCTTGCCCGCATTCCAGATGGTGAAGGATGTCCAGTGGGGCAGGGCCTGCTCCTCCAAGAAGTGGACACGGTGAGTCCAGATGGTCGACCTGTGCCAGGAAGGAGGGACAGCTGGGGCTGGCTGGGTGTCCTATGCTGCCTTGCCCACCCTCACAGCCCTGAGGACCTGCATACCCCAGGCTCACTCTGCCTATGTGGGGCAGACACGGGCTCAAAGGGGACCCAGTGCCTCGTCCTCAAACTGCGTGCCCTACAGCCCCATGCTCTTTGGGATGTATGGGCCGTGGCCCAAGCTGGCTGTGCTGTACAGGTGGACTCTCACACCTGGGCCCCAAGATGCAGGCCTAAAGGGCGGGGCCTCCATGACATCAGTGCAGGGGACAGCGAGAGGATATGATCAAGAACACAGGATGGGTGGGTGCTCTCCGTAGCCCCAAATCCTAGCTATGAAGCCATACCTTGCAAATGTGGAGGGTGCAGGACAGTCTCTGGAGATGTGCAGGGGACCCTTACTCCACAGTGACCATGCATGAAGTCACAGCACTCACATCTGGGAAGGACTTGCTGCCTGTGACAGCGGGCCTCTCAGAACCCTAGCACCCTCTCAAACATGCTGTCCAGGCAGGGGCTGTGTCCGGCAGCTCCCGAGTGGGATCCTCCCCATTCCCCTGTGGCCCCATATCCCCAGCAATGTCTCCTGCGCACCTAGGGGCAACAGAGGGAGGGGCCTGGAGCCACAACCAGCTGCTGGTTGTTGGTGCTGTACAGGGACAGGTTTTGCCTGTTGGGCGCTCCGGCTCACTCTGCCTCTTCGGGGTTAACATCTTAATCTTGGACCTCAGCCTGTAAGGCCATCTAGCACCTCTGCTCTGAAGGCACACTGAAGCCACACACGGCACCCTCAGGTGTGCCTACGCATTCACACAGATGTTCCGAGGGCAGCATCACATTGATCCCAACGAGCAGGGGACGCATGCAAGGGCAGAGTCCCAGGCTCACCCTAACATAAGGGTAAGGAGCAGAGGAGGGGCTGCGCCTCCCCACAGAGGGACCTGTGGTACTCCAGGCCCACCCTAGACTTCCAGAGGACGCACTGTCTGCCCAATAGGCCCAGCTAGGAAGGGGTGCAGGCTCTGGGCAGAGTATGTATGGAGAGCAGAGGGCACAGCTGGCCAGTGCTGCACCTGACTGGGACAGGGGCCAGGCCTGGGGCAGACACAGGTAACAGGATGGGGCTTCCCAATCTCTGCAGGGAAGGCTGCCTAGAGACCCCCTGTTCTCTGCTGGACTTCTGTGGCCGCCAACCCCCCCCCCCCCCGGGCTACAGCGCCCTTGTGGGCACTGTCTATTGTACATGTGAGCTTGTATGCTGTGCTCATGTGCCTTCGTGTATGTGTGCAGTGTATGTATGTCCACAGAGGTGTGTGCATGTGTTTCCACAGGTGTGTCTGCATGTATGTGAGTCAGGGGGGCTACTGCAGAGAAGTAGAGACTCACGTGTCTTGCCTGGCAGCGCAGGGTCTGCTAGGCACCCTGTGGGCTCAAACCTGTTCCTCTTTCACCCTTCCCACTAACGTGATTTGGCAGACATAGGTCTGAATATGGAAAGGAAGCAAACTTGATTCATTCTAGAGGAGGGGGATGATCTCTGGCCTGCGTGTGGGCAGGAAGAGCCCATCAGAGTGACAAGTACAGGAACTACCTTCAGCACCCTCTGCCCTCTGACTTTTCTGAGGCAGCTTCTGGCCTGAGCATATCAGCAAAGATATGATCTAGAAATGGCTGTGGTGACCACGACTGCATTGTGACAGCGGGAACAGTCCTTCTTCCACACTTTAGCTTTCCCAGGGCTGGCAGGCCCACCTGAGACCTCACGTACCTCTCTTCTTGTTAGGAGGCTGCTGGAGCCTCAGCCTGGGGCTAGGGACTGCTGCCAGGGGCTCTGGGTGTTCTGTTTTCTGTCGTGACTGAAGTATTTCACACAAAACGCTAAGTGATGTAAAAGCAGCCCCTTTTCAATTTAAAATAAAGCTCAGAATCAAGGTGTCTCCTGAACCTGGATTCACCCAGAACCTGGGTGAATTCGACACTCCAGCGGGCTCACAGCTGTAATTACAGCTTGTCACCTTGTGTGGTGCTGCTGCTCGGGGAGAGATGTTAATCCACCACAGAAACTCACATTAGATCACTTATTTTGTGTTGTGGGTGGCAAAGCCTTAGGTTGCAGAAACAAAAGCGGGGTTCTGATTGAGGCTGCTTCGTGGGGGGTGAGTGTGAGGCTGGTGCTCCATGGTCACCTCCTAGGCGGCCACTGCCTTACTGGCCCATGCAGAAGGGACCGGCGGACAATCACAGTCCCGAGGTCATGCACTCACACTTTTAGGACCACAGTGGGACAGACTGGTGTAGAAGCAGTTCAGTTGGCCAGAGGATTGCAGCAACGCAAACGCCTGCAGATCAGCGCCCGGACAATCGCCATGGCACAGTACCCTCATATTTCCAGCTGCAATTAATGGACGGTGGGGAGGGGTTCCTTCTTGGAAAAACAGTTACCAGCTGTTTAAAAATTTTAATCAAGGTATGCACTATAGACTGCAGTGTGCACAGATTAACTGTGGGCCCACCCTGCTAGGCCACAGAGCACCTGCCCACCGCCCACAGTCTGCAGCGCTGCTGTGGATGTGTGCTCTCCAGGGAACATGCTGTTGGGCTGCCTCCCAAGCTCATGCATGCCCTATCGTACGGCAGTTGGTTCCTGTGTATCAGGAGTTTATTTTCTCCTACTGTTGAGGAAAATTCCATCATAACAAAGCTTACCATTCACCTGAAGCTAGAAATCTGGGTTACTCTCCAAATGTCTGTGGCTTTGTGTGCGTGCGTGCATGTAGTTAATGTTGGGAACTGAACCCAGGGACTTAACTACTATGTAGCAAGCACCGTACTATGGAGCCACACCAGCCCTAATCACTAGCAGCGACGTGCTAAGCAATCTTCCCGCCTCAGTTTCCCAGGTGGGGGAATTATGGATGCTCTCTGTGCCTAGTTCAGTACTGGTTTTTGTTTTGCAGTCTTGGGATCAAACCCAGGGCCTTGGCATGCTAGGCAAATATTGTGCCAGTGAGTGACATTCTGAGCTAATGAAGTCTTTTATGAGCAAAGTCTATTTTTTTTGAGACAGGGTCTCTCTCTGTAGCCCAGGCTGGTCCTGAACTTACTATGAAGCCCAGGCTGTCCAGAGACCAGCAATCCTTCTGCCTCAGCCTCCTGAGTGCTGGGATTACAGACGTGGGCCACAACGTCCAGCTTAGCTGGGGAATCAAACTCAGGGCTATACGCTTGCTACAAAAGGACTGTAACTGCTGTGTGATTCCTCCAGCACCCCCGTCCCCCAGCAAAGTTTTAATGAAGTCCCATTTAACACTTAAGGTCAGTGATTTATGTCCTCCACAGCAGTGGTTGCCAGCCCCACGACCTGTACTCACCCTCTAATCTCTCCTACTGAGTACTTGTACAATTAATTTTTCTGCATGGTGAAAGAAAGGAGTCTTAGATGTGCCCTGTGGCCGCGGGGACATCCAGCTGTCCAGGCTGTGAAAGTGTCGGCCTTTCTGATCGACACGTTTGCCTTTACGCCATTAGGTGTGTTCTCCTGCCTGCCACAGCGTCACAGTCGCTGCCAGAACATTCTCTCCATGCTGTGGCCTCCCAAGGAGTCCGTCATCCCCAACTGCCACAGCCTCCCAGAAGTCTCACCGTCGTCATAGTGCGCCATTAATTTTGTTCTTTTCATGATTATTTAAGCCATGCTGGGTTTTGTGAATTTCCACTGGAATAATCCATTTCTGTAGAGGGGTTGCTGATACTTTAGTCAGCACTGATGTGTGGAGACCTGCGTGGAAGCCACCACCTATACTACCAAGTGAGCATCTCTCCACACTCCCTCCAGTGTCAGTCGGCAATATGTTTTATAATTTGCTACAGTACAACATATGTATGTTTTGGCCGGCTGAGGACTGTGAGGCGGTTGTGCCTGCCTTCTGTTAGAGCTTTGGTGGTTACCAGTCTGATGGGGAAATACCACTGGCTGTGTCTGGAAGGGGACCCTGGGGGACTTCCTGCCAGGACCACAGCTCAGAAAACATAATATCCCAGCCTTGCCTTCAGTAGATGCCAGGGAGACATGGTTAAGGCCCCAGCGCTGCAAGTGGCTTCCTGGGACCAAGGTGAGCATGGGTTCCAAGCTAGTGCAGCTTGGCTGGGGGCCTTGTCACAACCATACTGGTGTTACCATCATATCACCAGAGTCAGTCTACCTGCTAACGACGGCTGGCTGTTACCAGAGTGCTAAGATGCAAGTCAGGAGTAAAAATCTTTTTACATGGCCCTCCAAAATGACCTAAACCTCTGAATACCTAAGGGGTAAGTTTAACAATGAATGTGCACACCCTTAGCTTTCCAGAGTTTTCCAGCCCAAGCTCAGAGGGTTACTCTGGCGTCCTGATGGTGCGGTGTGGCCAGCAGGGAACTCCCCAGCCCCACTGGCTTCAGGTACCTTGATGTTCTGCGAGTGTGCTGGGGTGCCTGCTCGGCACTCCTGGCCCAGTTCTGGGTCCTGGACCTTCTTCAGAACCCTGTCTGTCTGCCAGCTCTCTGTCCTCTCCCACAAGCTGCAGGCTATGCCAGCTTACCCAGGCAGCACTGCTTCTGTGTTCTCCCTGCTGGCTCCTGTCACCACCAGAAGAGCCTCACTCACGTCACATTAGCAAGTAAGACCTTGCCCACTGGGCCAGTGGGCACGAATGTCATATACTGAAGGAGAGAGGATACTGGGCCTTCATCCTGGTGCCTTCCTGCCACCATGGGAAAGGCCCTCCAGGAGCCCAGAGGACCCTATGGTGCCTCTGCATTCCATATCTTGCCTCCCACTGTGGGGAAATCCCCATTTCCCACGGGAATGAGCCTCACACGGGGTCCTGATGTCAGCCACCTGTGTCCCTTCCAATGACCCTTCCAACCTCACCTGTGTTTCATATGCAACCTGGGCCCCTCCCACCCTGAGCCTCACATCACACACCACAGGGACCTACTATGTCTGTATCTCACACATGAGCCAGAGACCCAACCCCAAATGACCGACTTACTCAAGGACAGCATGAGTGGCCGCGAGCATGTGGTAGCGGTAGAGCAGCAGGCTCTGGTCCACACGCACGACTCCACCACCCTTCCTGAGATGCTCATAGAAGAACAGCAGGTCCTCGGGCACACCCTGCAAGGAAAGACCAGACACGTCACTGTAGCCACAGATGGCTCCTGTTGCCAATGGACCATGTGGTGTCTCCACAGTGACCCATAGTAACACTGGATCTCACTCAGAATACAAAGTTTAGTTTCTATCTCAACAGGTGGGGGGAATGGATCCCAAATTAGGTGGCAGAGGCGCAGGGCATCAGGTAGGTTGCATTCCTGGACTTGCCCTGTCCCCACCATGCCTGGCAGAAACTTGGGTAGATACTGTGTTTCCACAGGGACAAATAACACAGTAGGGCATGGGAGAGCAGGAAGTGTGGTCTGAGCAGCACTCATTGTTGGGGTGGGGGTGGATCCTGGCGGTCAGAGCTCAGGGAACCTCAGGCCAGTGAGGCAAGGTCAAGGATGAGGGTTTTTCCAGGAGACATCCAAGAAGAGGCTGCACTGTGCCACCAGCAACAGCAGGGGGCAACAGTGAGCCAGGAACTGGAGAACAGCTGACAAGGTCCCAGAGCTGCCACTACCGGAAGTAAAGGACTGCCAGCAGGGCACAGAGAGAAGGGCCAGTCCCTCCTCAGGAGGAAACTCCACCCCAGGCCCATGCAATGGATAGGCCAGTGGGTAATCCTCAGAGCTAACCACACACTCTTAGTAGTTGAAGTCTGTCTCATTCCGAGTCAGAAATTTAGAAACTAAGAGAGACACTGGACCAAAAAAAGGGAGGTTAGATATTGAAAGCATACCAGACAAAGTAGGCAGTGCTTGGTGTGGACAGCAGGGGAGAGGCTCAAGATCGTAGGACATCTGTGGACAAGAGTGTCCTAAGGCTGTCACCAGTCATCACTGGCTGTGGGCCAAGGGCCCAGATTCTTGCAGGCAGTGCCCCAGCCCAGGGTCCCACCCTTCTAGGGAGACAGACATGCTGAGGGCAGCAGCTGCACGCAGGTCCTTAAAGGGAGCAGGGCTCCCAGGCCCAGCCAGCTGTTCCCACACCCTTCACTCCCGTTAGCACTTTAACCAGGATAAGGCCACAGTTCTGAGCCAGGGAGAAGTCACCTGGAGCCAAGGCTGGTGGTGGTGGTGGGGGGTGTCCTCAAAAATTATGCAGGCTCAGGAGCAGTGCCCGTTAAAGATCCTCTCCCATGGGGTGGACAAAAAAAAAAAAAAAAAAAAAAAAAAAGATCCTCTCCCACACACCCAGCAGTGGAGACCTGTGGGGCCCCAGTAGCGCAAATCAGGCCTTTTGACAAGGTGGCTTCCTACATCCTGGTCCCAGAGGTGCTGCACAAGCAGGGAACACACAGGACTTTAGACTCCCAGGCTGGGATTGCAGGGTCGAGTCCCGCCTCACGTCACTTACCTGCCCTCCCTCGTCAAATGGGCCCACGTGGAAAAACCAGGCTCGGGAGCAGAACCAGGTGGGCATAATCACTGTGGGGCCGTAGGAGGTGAACACCTAGAGTGAAGCAGCAGTGTGAATGGGAGAGAAAAACCCGTCCGCAGGGGCAGCACGTGCTTCCCAGTGTCATTCAAAGGCAGGAAGAGGGCTGAAGGGGCACCGGGGGCATCAAGGGTGCCTGGGGAGGATGGGTGGCGGGAGCAGCAGCAGCAGCGCCCCGCGCCCGCCTCCAGGTCCTTGTCCCGGTCTGCGCTCACTGCTGAGTGGAACTGGGACCCTCTGCTCACAGTGGGGGTGGGAACCCACGGCACGAGAAAGCGGCACAAGAGAAGGTGGCCTGGGGGCCGTGGCCACCTTGAGGGAACCTACAAATGCAGATTCCTCGGGAGACACCGACCATCAAAGCCAATTCACAAAGAAGAAACCTGCAAGTACACGCAGAACTTTCCTGCCAGGAGACCCCGGCCATGGCCTCCCCTGCAAGCTCAGCCAGACACTGGCACATCGAACCCTTCCAAAACAGAAGATCAGACCCTAAGGCAAAGCAGAAGTATCACAAGAAGAGAAAACGGCACACCAGCCTCCCTTATTAACACAGATGCCAAAATCTATAACGAAATACTAGCAAAATGAGCCTAGTGGGATTTACCACAGGACAAAATGTAAATCAGTCACTGTGACACACCAGGTTCCAGAATAAGGGACAAAAACCAAGCAGCTGTCTCAGAGCAGAAAAGCATGTGACCAAACCCAGTGCCCTGTCACAACAAGACAACTCATATAGGAGTGGAACAGGAGAAGGTAAGTGCTACAAAACACTACAGCTAGTGCCATGCTCAAAACCACAAAACATGGGATGGGACGGTGGCCCGCTCAAGGTCAGAAATATGACAAGGGTGTCTGCTCACTCTCCTACTCAACACTGTGGATGGAATTCCTAGCCAGAGCATTCGGTTAAGAAAAAGAAAGAAATGGCACCTAGCTTGCAAAGGAAGAAGTGAAACAACCTTCTGATACCACAGTCCTCTGAGCAGGAGAGCCTACAGACCCCCCCATCACCACAGTGCTAACAAGTGGTCAGCAAAGCTGAGGGGTGAGGATCGGTACACAAAACTCAGCTGGAGTCTATATACTGGCAACAAGCACCCAAAAATAAAAATTCAAAAAACACTAATTACAGTAGCATATAAAATATTTAGGAATAAGTTTAACAAGAAGTATAAGGCTTACTGAAAATTGTAAACATCCTTTATGGAAATTTAAGACCCAAATAAAGGGAAGAGCTTTATATTATCATGTACTGAAAGAGAAGGTGGTAGTACTGTCTAGTTGATCTATAGACTCAACACAATCCTATCAAAAATATCAGCTGCTATGTTTTTGGTATTTTGTTTTGTTTTGTTTGCAGGAAATGGTAAAAGTGATCCTAATACTCAAAGGGAAATGCAACAAACTTAAAAGCATCAAAACCATCTTGAAGAGGAACTAAGCTGGAAGAGTCACACTTCCTCCTTTAACATGAGCCCTTGGCTGCTGGGATGAATGCAGTGTGGTGCTGACAGGCATGGGGACAGAACAGGCCTGAGCATCCCAGAACAACCAAACATATTCCCCATCAACTGGCGTTTGACCAGATGCCAGGGCACCCCAGAGGGGAAATAAAGTCCACAAACGGTGCCAGATGTCACACCACCATATAAATCTGGGTATTCATCTCAGACATACATAAGAAATAAAATGGACCAAAGACCTAAATATAAGACCTCACACTACCACAATCACAAATGAAAACACAAGTATAAATCTTCATGAACTTGGGTCAGGCAGCAATTCCTTAGATATGACACTCAAAGCATGCACAAGAATAGGAAAATACTGATCAGCTGGACTTGGTCAAAGTTAAAGCTTTGTATTTTTAAGAGACTTTAAGAAAGTGAAAAACTCTCTGGAAGGAACAAAATACTGCAAATCACATATCTGGTAAGGGTCTAATATCCAGACTTTACAATTTACAATTCAATATTAAAAACCTGATTTGTCACTCGGAAGCAAACTGTGATTTCAGTCCTTTCAAACTTATGAAGACTCATTTATTGCCTTACACCGCTGTGTGCTGGGGATGCTCCAGGGGCCAGCCCTCTAGGCAGTCTGCGCCGTTCTTGTGTGGCTATGCCCACGAGTCCCAGTGGGATGTGGGGCCCAGAGCAGCCTTTGGCCCAGGGGGGCTGGATGCTTGGTTATGGGTCAAGGTGGGGGGGGGGGGCGCTGGCTCCAGACACTTTGCTGCTTAGCACATGTTCTAAGGGACACTCAGCCCCCGTGCCTGTGCTGAAGGAAGGAATGGTGAGTCACAAGGCCAAAGGACAAGAACTGGTGACACTGGTGGCCAGGACACCAAGCTTCAGTGGGAGTGAAGGATGCATGTCCTTGGGTCCTAACGGCCAGTAAGGGCTGTCCTGGCCACTCTGGGAACTCCTCCTACACATTTACCTAAGAGACACACAGATTAGAGTCCAGGCAGAACTCTAACTTGAATTCTCATGATGGCCTTTTGTAGAATAGCCTCAGACAGGACAGTGATGTCCCAGCCGACACACAGATGCACTGCTGGCAGCAGTACTACCTGTTGCTGTTGGGGGTCCTGTTGCTGAGTGAGGGCAAGTAGCCACTTGGGTGCAGGCTGTGCGTGCTATTTATGCAAAGTCCTAAAGTGGGGACTGTGCCTAAAATCTGGAGGGACAGCAATCAGACAGGATGCTTGGCTAGGGTGCTGAATCTAAGCTTTGGCCTTAACTGTTCCTTTTAAACCTTTGCCACCACCAAGGGCAGGACCAGAATGAGCAGAAGTGGCACAGTTCACACATCCTGCATGTGTGTGCTAACATCCATGTTTTGGCATCTCCCAGCGAATTCGCGTTGGACACCTACTGAGGGGTGCCCACAGGGGCGTGTGCTAAAGAACCTTGCTGCGGTCACAACATCCCCTAGAGGCGACTCCGCTTATCAGTGAACACCTCATCAGGGCTGGAGACCTCTGACACTCCAGCCACTAGGAAACTGCGAGGGGCCGTAGGGTGGCTCAGAACTCCCAGTCCCCAACAACACGCTCTGTGTTCCCCTTGGCCAGCACAGAAAAGCGGATTTCACACTGCTATTTGGAAACTATTACAAAGCAAAAACTGAGCTTCCTGTTTTCAATTCTGAAGCGCCAAAAACTCCCAAGGCATTTTCTGGCAAGTGTACTCTGCATCTGGATGCATGACGTTTCCTCGTTTGCATGGTGGGAGGCTCACCAGAAGAGAAGCCACATCACCAGGGGCAGCCACCAGCCACACATGTGAGGTGGTGGGAAGAGGCTGGCACTGACTGAGGTACAGATGATAAAGGACACTGGAGTCTGGAGGACATGGCATGAAAACAGACTGAAAAATTTTACTGACATCACAGGCTGAAATGAAGGTATTTTGCAAATACTGAAGTAAATCAAATATAAATTCATCTACTTTTCTTATGTATTAATTTTTGCTTTTAAATTCTGCTAAAAATTTAAAATTATATTTTGGTTTGCATTTGTGGCTATTTGCATTGGACAGAACTATATGTCCGTCTGTAAAACAACTTGTCAGTGTTGTGACCATGGCCTGCACATGCCATCACAGGCCAGGTCTAATCGGACAAGGTCACCTCCACAACACGAAGGGCTTCGTCAGCAGAGAACCAGAGGCCTTCCATGAGCCCGCCGAGTGTCCACTCACAGGAGTGCACACGGTAGCTCCCAAGCACGCGGTCATACTCTACAGAGGACCAGTGTGCCCCAACTCCAGGACTGTCCACTGTCTCTTGCCTTCCAAGGAGGAACTGGCACTACACTGGAGCAAAGAGGCCTCAAAGGCAGAAGGGAAGGACTGCAGTGCTGGCCAGGCCAGACTGCAGAAGCCAGAGGAGCCCCAGCCCGTTGTCACACTTTAAAATGCTGACTGTGGTACCTGAGCCCTTGAAAACTCTCCGAACAGCTGTTTACACTTTGATGAGTCCAACTATAGGAGATTATGCTACAAATCTCTTGGCATTTTTCATTTTACAACCAGAAAATGTAAGGGTTTGGAGTGTAGTGAAAGTTACTGATCTTACTTCAAACTTGTTCTGCACAATGGAAAAATATGTCCTTGGGTGTTACAATTATTTTTTTACCCTATTCCAGATCATGAATTTGCTATCAGGTAAACCACTGTTGATTTTGTGTTTAAAGTAACTCCCTGGGGTGGTGCTGGAGGAAGGGCTCAGCAGTTAAAGTCAAGCACTAAGTGCCGCAGTTCAATTGCCCAGCACCACATAAGCTGGGTGTGGTGGCACATGCCTTTAATCCCAGCACTCAGGAGGCTGAGACTGAAGAACTGCTGTGAGTTTAAGACCAGCCTGAGATACAGAGCAAGACAAAAACAAACAAAAAACAAAACAGAAACTCCCTGGGCTTGAGCTGGGTGGCAGGTGGCTTGTTCAAGGGGCTGCGGCTACAAAGAGCCCCAGGGCCTTGGGGAGGGAGAGCCACTGCTGACCCAGGTGGAGCAAGGGACAGGGAAGGGTGTTTCTGCTTTCTTCCTTCCTGAGAGCTGTACTTTCCTATTCCTCTCCATCTGACACCACAGGTTGGTGAAAACTGGACACTTTGGGGCAACAATCTGGGCTCCTGGACTATGAGCGCCTGGACCACCTGCAGAGTCTACCTCCTCTGAGACATGAGGCTGCCGATGCCACTCAAGATTTAGTACTTCCAATTCCTTATTTGGATGCCATGTTTCAGGGTCACCCCTCGGTCCAGCTCTGTGAGCCCCGAGCCTGCTCCTGCACCTCAGCCAGGTGAATGAATGCTGGCGTACGGTCAGAGGCCAGAGTCTCCCATCTACCCTGGCTTACCCCTGCAATGTGCTCTCACAAGAGTGCAGGCATGCATCTGTGTGTCCTAGCAAAGGCGTGTGGACAAGCGTGCTGCCTCACACCTCTTCTCATGCGTGTGTGGACAGCTCACCCACGCGGCGTGACGGTCTCATTCCCAGGATCCAAGAGGCAGGCACCGCTCTTTTCTCTACTGTGGTGGCACAGATGCTGAAGTTCAGAGCAACTGGGCAACTTCCCCAAAGTTACAGGCTCAGGGGTCTCAAGGCCAAACTTCACCAGCGACAGTAATGGGGAAGCAAGGGGCCGGTGTTCAGCACAGGGCACTCCAGATGACATGACTACCATTTCCTGACCTGACTCAGCTGGAGCCTTACTACAGGCACACAGGTGTTAAACACGTTTTCTTACTTTACTCCTTACTTCTAACTTGGCCAGTCTAAATGGAAAATCTTCACCTACGAAAACCTACCAACCACTGCCAAAGACTTTTCTGACCAGCCCATGCCCAAGATTCCCTCCATGGAGGTTTTCCTGGGGACTGCTATGCAGTTTCCATCATGTTCCCCACTCTCCTGTCTCTGCGCTTTTTATTAGACACAGGGTTCACTGCAAGTAACAGAATAAATAGTCTCATAAAACAATGTAAGCAAATCAAAGTGAATCAAAGTACTTTTTTCCAAAAGGAGTGAGTCTCCATTTCCCTCCCTCCCTCCCTCCCTCCCTCCCTCCTTCCTTCTTTATTTATTTGAGACAGGGATCTTGTTCTGTAGTCCAGGCTGGTCCTGAACTCACTATGGAACCCAGGCTGGCCTTGGACTCTTGGCAATCCTCCTGCCTCAGCCTCCTGAGTGCTGGGATTATAGGTGGGCACCACCATGTCCAGCTTATGTTGTGTTGGGGAACCAACCCAGGGCCTTGAGCTTGCTAGGCAAGCACTTTAACCACTGCACCATTCCTCCAGCCCCTATTTTAAAAAACTTTTTGTGTTTTGAAACAGTCTTGCTCTATGGCCCAAGCTGGCCTTGCACATGCAATCCTCCTGGAGATAGTACTCACAAATTAGAATTCTTGGAGCCTGAGAGGCACTGCATGTTTCTGGCTACTTTGGAGTTAGGCTGTGTTCAGGTACATGGAGTTCTAACAGCCACACTGGCCTCTCGACACCACTGCTATAATAAGGGCTGCCCTCACACTGTGTGTGCAGCCTGTCCTGCACTATAGGACAATAGAATGGGATGAAACACTCAGAGGGGAAAGAATCTGCCAGCTAAGAATCCCACAACTAGCAGAGTTATCATTCAGAAATGAAGAAATACATAGCAAAAACTAAGCAATACAAGCAAAAACGAAGGAACGATCAACACCGGACCGACTCTACAGCAGACATTTAAGGTGGTCCTGCAGTAGAAGTTAAGGCAAAGGGGAGGTGAGGAGGGGTAAGGGAAGTAAAAATTAACAAGATACAAAATGTACGTGCACCAGTTTCTCACGCTGAATGTTATTATGTATCATAAATATATACTAATGGAATAATTTTGACAAAAACAGAAGAGAAAAGAACTACCATACTATGAAAACGTGCAAACACTCAAGAGTACAGCGGTCACACAACAGGGAACCGAACCAATATACAAAACCACCAAGCCACAGTCAGTAAGTGATGAAGACAGGAACTAAACATTAAAAACAACCAGAAAAAATGAGCGGAACAGCAGGAATAGGTTCTTATTTCTCAGTAATCTTCCATGTAAATGAATCAAATTCTCCAAAGTAAAAGATAGGGACCGGCAAACTGAATTAAAAATTTAGACCCAATGATATACTGCCTGTAAGAAACTCACTTTCCCAGTAAAGACACACTGAAAGTGAATACAGAAAAAAGTGGACAGAGAAGTGAAAATAAAAGACAAAAAGTGAATAGTGAAAAAGAGACATAGTCTATAAACGGAAACCAAAATTCAGCAGTAAAAATGTTCCTATCAGATAAAACATACTTTAAATCAAAACCTGTAAAAAGGGATAAAGAAGTTCACTATATAATAACATGACCAGTTCAATAAGAAAAAATTTTTATAAATATATATGCACCCAATATCAGAGCCCCCAACTACACAAAACAAAGAGTATTAGATATAGAGGAAGGGACAGATTTGAATACAACGATAGCTGGATTTCAAGGCTCCTCTTTCATCAATGGGTCAAGCTTTTAAGTGAAAACCAATAAAGAAATGCAGGAATCAAACCACATTACAGACCTCAATGGATCTGAGAAGATGTATAGAGGATTTCACCCGCAGCTGAAGAGCACGTTCTCATCAGCACACAGAACATTACTCAGGGCAGACCATGTGTTAGGCTAAAAAAACAGGTCAACAACAACAGCAACCTCAAATCACAGCATGTTCCTTTTCTAATCACAATGATACAAAACTAGAAATCAACATAAGAAATATTAGAAATTGTATAAATACAAGGAAATTAAACATTCTCTTGAATGGCCAATGGGTCAATGAAGAAATCAAAAGGGCAACTGAAAATTTTCTTGAAATTAATAAAAATATACTATACCAAACCCGTGGGACACAGTACAAGCAGTACTGAGGGAAATATACAGCAGTAAGTAGCTACATCAAAAGTAGCAAGATTTCAAATAAACAACCTAATGATGCGACTCATACTATGAGGTGTGACTGAAATACACAGTGAATGTCTGAATTTTAGAAACATTCATCACAATAGAGGATAACTTGTTATTAAACTCCATCAAAATACTCCCCCTTGCTTTGAATACACTTATCCTATCATTTTCGCCACTTGCTGGAGCAGTTCTGGAAGTCTTTTTTACGAAATATGTCTTTACAAGGTGTGATTTAAAAAAATATATGGTAAGGACTGCTGCTAAGTGCCATCTGACAGAAAGGCAGGCTCTTAAAAACATGGCAGTGTGTCCTCATCCACCTCAGACACCAGGTCTGGCACTGCTGACTTCTCTTCCTCGAAGTCAGAATGACCACAAAAGGGAAACATTTTGGACTGACTCAGGACAGAGAAGCAACCCTAACAGGACAACTGTCATTGCTGAATTTTACCAAACTCTTAAGGAAAAGTAACACTATTTTTTCTCAAACGACTCTAAAGTATTAAAAAGGAGAGAACCCTTCTAAACTTAGTCTGAGGTTAGCATTATCCAAATACCAAAACCAGACACAATAAGAAAAGAAAACTATGTAGGTTAGGATCTTAAAAAAAAAAAAAAAAAAAAAAAAAAAAAAAAAAAAAAAAAAACAAAAAAAAAAAAAAAAAAAAAAAAAAAAAAAAAAAAAAAAAAAAAAAAAAAAAAAAAAAAAAAAAAAAAAAAGCAAAAGCAGCAAGAACCCTCCAAAAAACAAAAACAAAAAAAGCCCTAAAGACCAATATTCCTAGTAACAGAGATAAAAAAAATTATTTGTTTTTGAGAGTCTCTGTATACAGGCTGGCCTCAAACTCATGGCAATCCTCTTGCCTCAGCCTCCTGAGTGCTGGGATTACAGGTGTGCACCAACATGCATGGCTAAAATAATTCTTAAGATTTTAGCAAACCAAATCAAACAGTACATAAAAATATTATGCAACATGACCAAGTGGGATTTACCCCAGAAATACAAGGATGGCTCAACATAACCTAAATCAATAAACAGTACAAAACACCAACAGAATGAAGGATAAAAACCTTATGATTACTTCAACAGGCACACAGAAAGCATTCAATAAATTCCAGCACCCTTCATGATAAAAGCCCTTAACAAATTAAGGAATGTACCTCAATGCAATAAGGATTGTACGATAACCCTACAACTCACATTATACTGAACGGGCAAAAGCTAAAGCTAAAGTTATTTTGTCTAAGATCAGAAACAAGACAGGATGCTAACTTTGATCACTTTTATTCAACAGCACTAGAAGACTTAGCCACAGCAAAAAAGACAAGAAACAAAGCGCCTCCAAACAGAAAAGGTCAAACTACGTTTGCAAATGACATGACTTTATATACAGGAAACCTAAAGACTCCACTAAAAAGTGTTAATACTGATAAACGAATTCAGTAAGGTTGCAGGATACAAAATAATCATACACTAATCACTTTTTTATATACCAATAAAAACTGCTGAAAAAAAATCAAGAAAGTAATTCCATTCACAAAAGCTGCCAAGATAAGCAAGCAAGAAAACACAAAATCAAGGAATAAATTTAACCAAGGAAGTTAATGATTTTCTTTACAATGAAAATTATAAAATATTGATAAAAGAAACTGAAGAGGACACACAAAAGTGGAGAGCCATCTCATGTTTTCTGATTAGAAGAACTGATATTACTAATATGTCTATACTGCCCAAGATGACCTACAGATTCAATGTAATTCCTATTAGAATACCAATGATGTTCTTTACAGAAACGGAAAAAACACTCTAAAATTTGTATGGAACCACAAACGATCTCAAGTAGCTAAAGAACTCCTGAGTAAAAAGGAACGAAGCTCATTGTAAATACTATGTATTACATTTGTATATTAATAAAAATAGCGGGTAAAAAAGGAACGAAGCTGTAGGTGTTATAAGCAAACAGCGTGACACTAGCAAAACAAACAACAAACTGACCAATGGAACAGAGTACAGAACCCAGAAATAAATTATGTATTTAATAAATTACGTATTTATAGCCAACTGATTTTCAGCAAAGGCAATAAGAACATACTCTAGAGAAAAAAGTCTAAATGAACAATGGAGGAAAATAATACACACATGTGGAAGGAAGAAACTCTTCTCTCTCTCTTACCATATGTGTCATTCAACTCAAAATAGATCAAAAACCTAAATGTAGGACCTGAAACTCTGAAACTATCAGAAGAAAACAAGAAACACACTGGAATGGTTAAGATTTTTTGGGATAAGACCTCAAATGCACAGGTAACAAAAGTGAAAACTGACAAATGGGATTCTATCAAACTAGAAAGCTTCTGCCCTGCAAAAGAGACAATTAATTAACAGAGCAAAGATATAACCTAAGGAATGGGACACAATATTTGCCATCTAGCCATCTGTATCATCAACTTTCACATGGCTAGACACAATACCAGACACCTATAACTTAAAGGAAGAGAAGTTTAATTCAGTTCATCGCTTCAGGGGCCACACAGTCTATGGCTGGCTGGCTCTAGGGCAGGAACATCATAGTTGAAGGTCACAGAAGAGCAAAGCTGCTTAGTTCACGACAGCAGGGAAGCAGCTCAGGGGAGCAGTGCCAGAGAGAAAGGGACAGAAGGATCAGACAGACTCCGAGACCATGCTTCCCTGGCCCACCCGAAACACCCAGAATTGTACAATCCCCTGAGCAGCTCTCAAACCAATTAGCAAAACCAGTTGACAAAAATCAAGCTTCACAACATCAGATAAAAAATTAATTTCCAGAATACATAAAGGATTCAAACAACTCAATAGCAAAATAACCATATAATCTAATTTTAAAATATGCCAATGACCTGAAGAGGCATTTCTACAAGAGGGCCATACAAAATATATATAAAAGTAACAAAAAAGTTCAGTATCACTAGTCATCAGATTAAAGCATAGCAAATCAAGCTCGTATATACACATATCAATAAAATGTGTGTGTTGGGGGGGGGAATAAAGCAAATCAAGCTATCAGTCAAGCAAGTATGGAAAACAGTATCTAGGTTCCTCAAACAACCAGAAACAATTTAAAACTAGTTTCTCTGATTTCTTTGTTTAAATACTTTTTATTGATACATGGTAACTACATTCATGAGTACCATGTGACACTTTAATATATAATTATGTGTAATGATTAGGTCAAGACAACAGGCTTCTCTGTCATATCAGGCACTTGTTGTTTCTGTATGATATAAACAGCTAAGATCCTTTCTACCAGCCATTTTGAAGTATTCGATTAATTTTGGTCAACCTGTCACGTCCCTGTGCTCCAAACGGTCAGGAATTACTTCCTTCTGCTATATCTTGTCTCTGTAAACCCTCCACTTGCCTCTTCCCTACAACCTCTGCAGTCTGTGGGAACCACTATTCTGTTTGTTCCTTCTTTGAAGTCAACATGTTAGCTTCTACATGTAAGGACACGTAGCATTTGTCTGTGTCTGACTTCACGCACCACAATGTCCTTCGGTTCTGTGTTGCCACAGATGATAGTTTCATTTGTTTTTATGGTTGGTCACACTCCACTGTGCAAGGGTACCAATTTCCTTCGCCCACTGTCCCATGAATGGACACAACTGACTCCACGTCTCAGCTACTAGTAATCTGCATTGAACAAGTATATACAGAAGCCTCCTCCACAAGCCAGGCTCCCTTCCTTCAGCAGAAAACCCAGTTGCTGGGGAATGGCTGCACTGATCCTAAGAGTGGAAAGCTAACCACAGAGGCATTTTAAGTGGATGTAGCTAGGTAATTAACAGACATATAATTCCTTTTATTAAAAAGTATTAAATTTGGGCTGGAGAAATGGCATAGCCATTACAGTGCCTGCCTAGCAAGTGCAAGGCCCTGAGTTTGATTCCCCAGCACCACGTAAGCATGTGGCACACATCTGTAATCCCAGTACTCAGGAGGCTGAGGCAGGGGGATTGTCTTGAGTTTGATGCCAGCCTAAACCACAGAAGTATGACCCTGTCTAAAAAAAAAAAAAAATAAAGCATCAAAATACACCAGGTGTGGTGGCTCAAACTTGTAATCACAGCATTCTTGGAAGACTGAGGCAGGAGGATTGCAATTTTGAGCCCAAGATGGGCAACTTAGCAACTTGGTGAAACGCTGTCTCAAAATAAAAAATAAAATGGGCCAGGGATGTAGCTCAGCTGAAGGCTGGATTCAATCTCCAGCACTAAAAAATAAACAAAATAAAACAGGATTAAAATAAGAAGCAAGTTTTCTGCAGACATGAAGCCTGCCCTCCCAGGAAGCAGCTCTAAGCTCACTGGGTCATTCACTCTTTGGCTCCAATGAAAATCGTGCTCAGTGATGGTGTAGAACCAACCTGACCTGAGCTGTTAGGAAGGAACGTGCTTGCTGGAGGGAGGCAGGGACCCTATGGAGGAAGCCAAGGTGGTGACCCATCTGATGACACCATGTTCCTCTGTGGAGGGGCTGGGATGGAGACAAGCATGTTTGGCTCACATCCGGAAAACCTGAGCCTAGCACATGGAGCTCCCAGGACCTCCATATAAGGTTATAATTCTGATTCTCTGAGATGACTGGATAAATGGAACCTTACGTGGACTCCAGGGACCTCCTCTTACTCTATCTGAAGTCCCTGGAGATCATTTCATTGTCTGTCACCACACTGTCCTCAGCTGTTCGGTGGGCTCTGCAGGTTGGACCCATACCTGATGCCCGAACAGGGACCTGAGGCAACCTGGAAGGGTGGGTGTGGGTCCCCTGGGAATTAGGGCAAGTATGGGTAACCTGCCACCCTCTTCGAACGACTCCCAGCTGCAGTGGTTACACTAGAACTGTCATGGCGGCGGTAACCAACCTACCCT